>JACGDI010005459.1:584910-609107 GCA_014898725.1 Jacaranda copaia | reverse complement strand
TGGTGAGAGGTTGACTATGGGGTATTTATAGCTTCTTCAGATGATAGATATGTCCATGGTGCCCTTGGCATGCAAATAGGGCTCCTATCCTCGCATGGGGAGTTTTAGATCTTTTCCCATGTGTGTATTTTTCTAAGTGGCTCTATCTCCTGCTTTTGGGAATAAGTCAATACATAGGGGTGCGCCTCCAGTCTAGCGCGGTAGGCTAGGCAATACTAGAGCGGCATGTGCTATTAATGTGAGGCATGCCTTCTACTATGGCATTTAATGTGGCAGAGATATGACTCTGCAAAAAATCAACCTGCCTAATTGACGTTCAAGTTAGAACACGAGATATTTCATATTCCTATCAGGCTGGTCGACCTTGTCCATTCGACCTATGCTCTGGTCAAATGAAACTAACGTTGTTGAGGACATTGGCACAGAGCGAGTCCAAAAGGTTAAATGAGGTTGACACCAAGCTTAGGCCTTAAACATGGGATGGGTCTCGCCTACTATACTTGGGTCGATAACAGTTGGGTTGAGCTTATTAAGCCATCCCATATTATTATTCCCCCTACTTTTGAATTTTGATTGAGAGTATCGACGAGAGGGATTGGGGAGTAGACTATTGATAAATAGCAAGGTTTAGCTAATGAGGGTTTCAAAGGTTGACCAGGGTTTGAATGCATTTAATACGTTTGTTACATTGCGCTATGCAAAGCGCCAAATGATAGCTGAGTTATTATTACAGATGCTTGGGTTCCTGCACCCAGGTGCCTATAAATAGGCATTGTTAAACCTTCATTTTTACTTTTATAGCCTTACGTCTAGTTAAGTTCAATATTTACTGTGCTTTTTACCTATTGTTCAGTACCTTAGAGTTCGTCGAGATCGTGTAAGTTTTTCTCCTAACTTATTTCAAGCATAACATTTCTTTAAATATTTTAGGTTTGTATGTTGATGTGGGTAGCTAGGAGAGTGATAATGAGGTTATTAGGTTAGATTGAACCCCGCCCCGAAAGAAGGGTAGTTATGATAGCACGTCGAATAGTTCCTCAAGGGATAGCTTGACCTCTAGCAGTTAGATGCGGGTGTCTCATGGTTGACTTTTTACCCCCAATCGTTATAGAAAAATAGTGTCTAAGCATCTAAAATTACTCCAATCGACCTTGCACACATCAGGCAACTCTATCATGTCTTTCCCAAGTATGAGCTAATAGTACCCGAACCTCAAGATAGGATGCATCAGCCTCCCAAGGGGTACAATATTGTGTTCAAGAAGGCTTTTAGATATGGCCTTAGGTTCTCTCTTGCTCAAGCAATAGTCAACCTGTTAACAAGTCTAGAGGTCTATATAACATAGTTGTTATCAAATTATTTCTTGACCATATACAGTTTTGCAATTCTAGTGCATGTATTCAACCAACTAGCCACATTTGCAAACTTCTCTAATCTCTTTCACCTTCTAATGTCCCAAAATTTGAGTAACACTGACGAGTCTAATTTCTATTACCTTACTACTCGGCCTTATCTGAAATTTTTGGTGACCTTGTCTTCCTCTTATGGCTAAGCATGGAAAAAATACTTTTTTTATATTTGAGGGCCTAGAGGATTTAATATTTCGAGAGGGTAGTGGATGGGTCACATTAAAATTTTGAGTAACTTGACTCCAACTTGGTCCAATACCTTTATTTGGGATTTGGTTAAGTTTGGTAAGGTAGAGGCCTTGGTGTTTATCGAGGAGAGGAATTTAGTATTGGCTGGCTTATTGCCAACCCAGCTGGACTTACCAGCGGATGCTCGACTGGGTAGATAGTGTTGTTGATTTTTCTATGTTTACTTATTTGCATATCTTTATGTTTGACTCTAATAGTTCTTTGTTGTTGGCAGTTCTATTTGCAGATAGAGAAGAAATAATGAATCGAGCCTAATAAAAGGCATTGGCACAAGTGTAAAGAAATGAAGAACATCATAAAACGATGGCAGTATATACAGATACAACTTTAGTCATGGCGACGTAGCCTCATGTAGTGTAATTGTCGCTTGCTGTGTTACTAACTCGCATATGGCGACAACTGGTAGCAGCCTTACCGGTTGACGAAAGAGACTGATGGTCGAGCAGGGGGGACCTGCTCATAAGAAAATTGCAGTAGAGAAAAGAAATGGAAGAACTAGGGGGTCGAGCTAGCCAACTGGCTATGATCTGTTCGGCCAGCAGAAGGATAATGTGCTGTTCCAGATCATGAAGTTGCTATCTCCTCAATTTGGGATAGAGCTTTTTATGACCATTCATAATTCTTATTCTATGTTGATGACGGGGTTGACTAGGGCTGCACCAGTGAAAGTGATGATGGTCAGACTATTTACATTTAACTAGAAGAAATTTATGAACTTAAACTAGGACACTGCACTTAGGGCCCTGGCTTTTCACTCAAACATGATATGTTTCTAGTCAATTGGCATGTATGGTGGAGTGACGTTGACTGGTCGACTCATAAAGGTATTTATTTTGCAAGTGAGCGAACTGGGCTATCACTTTTTAGGAGGTTGAAGCTGGTGTTGGCTAACCTTGAAAAGTTGCAACTTGGGAGAGATATTGAAATGCTTAAGGCCCAGCTTGAGTTTGCATAGACAAAGGTCAAGTAGCTGAGCAAGGAGCTTTAAGAAGCTAACTCTCAGCTGGTTTTCAAGGATACATAGCTAGTCACCGCTATCATCAAGAAGACTATGAATTAGGTTAGAGTAGAGGCTCAACATGACTATGAGTCTCGTTAGGCAGTTGGGCACAATATAGCCCTTCAGGATGCTCGAGTTAAGTTTTGCAGGAAGTTGTCGCTAATGCGATTAGAGGTTATGTAGCAATTCATGTTGTGCTCGGCGTTTCAAGATGTGAGTGTAGTCTTCTCTCTCGATGATGCCAGCGGTGCATTCAATAAAGCAATCTAGCAATTGGAGTACCTAGGCTATACTTTTCGACTAGAGGATAAGGATCAACTCAACACAGTGTTGGACGAGTAGCTAAAAGAGTATCCTGACCTTAATGTGGCAGGTGTTAAGGAGGGTACTGTTGGAGTTCCTTCAGTTAAGCCCATGTTTGCGGCATAGAAGAGGTAGGCCGAGGTGGCGAAGGAATTCAACTTTACCATAGAGTTTGCATTTGAGATCCACGATGGGAAAGTTGAAGCTGTTGAGTTCTTTCCCCCTCCTAGAAATGCATTTCTGGTTTATCAAGTTGGGTTGTCTCAACTGACGCTTACTTTTGCTATGCGACCTGTTGCTCAAAAAGATTATTGCAATTACCTCAAGCATTGAGCTTGATGACACTATTAACAAGGGCACCTAAGCTGTGCGAAGAGAGAGTACTGGGTCGAGCAACTGGGGAGCATAATTGTTGGATATTTCTAATCACCTTATGAGGCTAATTTTTGTAATTGCAAAAATTTGTATATATGGACGAACGTATTTGAATTTTTTGTATAACCATTTTTACATTTTTATGAAATTTACTTTTGGTTCGCTGATGTGCCATTTGAATTATTTCACTTTTTATAAATATTCCTCATCGGATGCTGATCACTAATGTTCAATATTCTAAACAAATCAATCTCGAACAAGATAAGCCCTTAATGGAGATTGAACAAGTTTATGGTCGATTTTAGGTTTGATTTGAATCATTTCCACTGTGAAACAATTAGCTTAATGGGTTGACTCATTATAGTTTGCGGTCAACTTTAAACAATTAATTTGCTCATTTAATAAGGCTAGGAAGCTTTAATCTGGCTGCCTGAGGTCGTTGTTTTAGTTTGAGGCTTTCCAGCCTTGATTTAGTGGCTTGAAGCCATCATCTTGGTGGACTATGGGACATTGTTTAAAAAACTAGACCAGACCGGCCGGTCGAACTGTCAACCGATCGGTGAACTGGTATGATTTTCTCAAAAAATCCAAAAAATGAAAAAACACCTCATATTTTGTTAAAATTGTTAAAATTGGCCAATTGGACCATTGAAACGTTCATGATTCAATTGAATCGGACTAATTTTTTTATTTAATTTTTAATAAAATTATTTTTTTAATTTTTTTTTTTTTTTGTTTAAATACAAAGTTTGAAAGTTAAGGTACATTTCACAAGCTATCTAAAAGTCAAACATAAGCCTTAATTTAAAGTTTAGAATTTAGAATTAACTTACACACTCTTAATTTTAAACTTTAGACTTGATATATTTAAATTATTACTATCATTTATAATATGAATTGTAAAATTTGAATTGTAATATTGGATAATATCCTTTAAGCTCTTTATGTTTTACATTTTGGTATTTTATTAATTTTTAAGTAATACATATAATATAAATATATATTTCATAATTATGACGTTGCAGTTCAATTACGGTCCGACCAATGGTTGAACTAGTGAACCGTAAATCGATAAGTTTTTCGATTTAATGAATAGTCTGATTTTTTTAACACTGCTATGGGATTGACTGCAAGCAATCATCTTGCTTGGTTGATTTGGGTCGAGAAGCCTTGACTTTGTGGTTTAAAGGCATTATTTCGACCAACGATGGGGTTGATGCGAACAATCAACTGGCTTGGTTTATTTAGGCTGAAAAGACTTGACTTCGAGGCTCAAAGCCCTTATTCTGGTTGAGTATGAGGTTGATTATAAATGGTCAACTCATTTATTAGTTTGGGCTGAAAAGCCTTGATTTGGCCGCATGAAGCCGATGTTTCGGTCGACTACAAGGTCGACTATAAACAATTAATCTTGCTTAGTTTA
This sequence comes from Jacaranda copaia, assembly GCA_014898725.1. Lineage (NCBI taxonomy): Eukaryota > Viridiplantae > Streptophyta > Magnoliopsida > Lamiales > Bignoniaceae > Jacaranda > Jacaranda copaia. The sequence continues at coordinate 604,348 of JACGDI010005459.1, read as the reverse complement.
TTTGGGCCGAAAAGCTTTGACTTCGTAGCTCAAAGCCCTTGTTCTGGTCAACTATGTGGTCGATTGTACATGGACAACTCATTTATTAGTTTAGGTTGAAAAGCCTTGATTTGGTGGCATAAAGCCGATATTTTGGTCGCCTATAGGGTTGACTGCGAACAATCAATCTTGCTTAGTTTATTTGGATCGAGAAGCCTCAACTTCACAGTTCTAAGCTGTTGTTCCAAGTGCTTATGTGGTCGACTATAAACAATCAACTCGTTTATTAGCTTGGGTTGAAAAGCTTTAGTTTGGTAGCATGAGACGACTGTTTTGGTTGACTATGAGGTCGATTACACATTTTTTAATTCGAATTGTCAACTACGGGGCCGATTGGAAGTGCTTGGCTCTTTTTCTAATTTAGAGGGGTAAATGCTCTAGTAGTACAAGTAGATAGTTGTAGAGATGTTAAAGATCTCTTTTCCATGAGATAATACAATGTAGATTGAAAATCTCTTCATATATAAAATTTCTTTAAATTTACAACATTCTAAGGTTGTAGGGAGTTCATTTCCACTCATATCCGCTAGTCGATATACATTGTGCTTTGACACTTTGATCACGGAATAGGGCCCATCCCATTTTGGGTTGAGCTTGCCAATATTTTTCGACACCTCCACTTTCTTGAGGACAAGATCACCAATTTTGAAGCACGCGGACGAACTCCCTTGTTGTAATACTATATAATCTTTGATTTGTACTATTGTATTATGTTGTAAGCTTCTTGTCACAACTCATTAATGGTTTACTGGTTGAGTTTTCTTTTAGATGCATTTTGATCGGATTGAAGTAAATGACTTGAGCTGTTTGTTGTATCAATTTGGATAGGATGACTGTTTCGGAACCATATACTAAACTATAGGGGCTATGACCTGTAGCTATTTGATAGGTGGTTCTATATGCTAATAATGCTCCGAGGAGGTCATCTGCTCAACTTGACCATGTTCCTTTCAATCAAGCTTTGAGGTGGTCGAGGATAGTTCTATTTGTTACTTTAATTTGGCCATTAGCCTGAGGGTTCCCAACCAAAATAAGTGTTGGCGGATCCCTAAAGTTTCACACCAATTTCTTGTGTTTTTGCTCTGAAATTGGGTTATGTTATCTGAGATCATGACCTTAGGGACACCAAAATGGTAGATAATGTTCTTTCAAATGAAGCTCTTGATGGACGCATTAGTTATTTTTGGAACTTCCTCTGCCTCAACCTATTTAATGAACTACTTGATCATGACAAAGATAATTTCCTCTGACTTGACGTCTTTGGCAAGGAACTAACTATGTTGATCCCCTATTAGTCGAATGGCCATATGACCTAAACATTTACCATTGATGTGGCAAGTTAGTGTGGTATGTTCAAATAAACTTGGCGGGATGAGCACCTTCAAGCATAGTTAACTACATCTTTCAACAATGTGAGCCAAAAATACCTATATTTGATAATCTTATGAGCTAGAGATCGTTCTCCAAAATGATTTCCATAAATACCTACATGGATTTCTTGCAAGATCTCATGGGCTTAGCCTTGGTCCAAGCACCTCAATGGTGGTCCAAAGATCGACCTCCTATAAAGTTGGTCGTGCTCGTTGAGGGTTAATTTGGCATCTTGACCCTTAAGTTAGTATGCTTCATTTTTGTCTTCAGAGAGTGTCCTCTGACCCAGGTAAAACTTTATTGCATCCTGCTAGTAAGGAGTAGTCTCCTCAACATTCCCTATAAAGTTTTGGTTGAAAGTGTCTATAGCTAGTTTGCTTGCGACCAGAAATGTTATTGTTCTATCTTTTATCCCCCTTCATTGAGCTTGAGAATTCGAATAAGGCATCAGCCCTCTTATTCTCGTATCAGGGTACCTGGTTGAGGGTGAATTTTTTGAACAATTGCTTTAGTTTTTTTCACCTCGACCAAGTATTGACTTATCATGAAATCTTTAGCTTCAAAGTTTCATTCGACCTATTTTACGACTAGCTGGGAATCTATGATTTTTGCCGGCTGCTCGACTGCCATTCTTATTCCTCGTGAGGAGGGCCTCATATTTTGTCTTGTTATTAGTGACCCAGTAGTCAAGTTTGATTACATAGTTGTACTTCTCCACTCGTGGAGAGTGGAGTGAAACACCTACCCCACCTCCTAAAGTAATTATTGACCTGTCGACAAGCAAAGTCTAGATGAGAGGGGTGTTTTCACTCTAATCAAGAAGGTCGGGCCGTTCTACAATGAAATAGCAAAAACCTTTGCTTTTATTGCTATTTGGGGTTGAAATGTGACATCGTATTCTCTCAATTCAATAGCCCGCTCAGTCAGTCTTCTCGACGTGTTTAGCTTTGACAACACCTACTTCAATGGCTGACTTGTTAATGCCATGATCATATGGGACTGGAAGTATGATTGTTGTTTTTGTGCCATAGTGAACAAGGTGAGAGAAAATTTCTCGATCACAAGGTAGTTGTGCTCAGGACCTTGTAGTGCTTTACTGGAATAATAAATAGGTTGATGACTTTTATCCCTGGTCGAGACCAAGATTGAGTTTATCGAGGCCATGGACACAGCTAAGTACAAGTGTATAACTTTTCCTAGTTCTAGTTTAGCGAGCATGAATTGTCAATACTATGATCATATGGGACTAGAAGTATGATTGCTGTTTTTGTGCCATAGTGAACAAGGTGAGAGAAAATTTCTCGATCTCAAGGTAGTTGTGCTCAGGACCTTGTAATGCTTTACTGGAATAATAAATAGGTTGATGACTTTTATCCCTTGTCGAGACCAAGATTGAGTTTATCGAGGCCATGGACACATCTAAGTACAAGTGTATAACTTTTCCTAGTTCTAGTTCAGCGAGCATGAATGGTGGGGAGAGGTATTGTTTGAGTTCGACTAGAGCCTGGTTGCATTGTTTTGTCCATTGAAAGTCCAATTTCTTGGCGTTTTTGAGTATCTTGAAGAAAAATAGGCTCTTGTCAGTCAATTGAGCAATGAATCTGTCAAGAGCTCTGATCCTCCCAACCAAATGTTGTACATCTCTAATTGTTTAATATGGGGTGACATCCAAAACTGCCTGAATTTTTTGTGGATTTGCATCAATGCCCCTTTGACTAACCATGTAGCCTAGAAACTTGCCTCATCGAACCCTAAAAGTGCATTTATTGGGGTTAAGTTTCATAATGAACACCCGCAGTATCGAGAATGTCGTTGACGTAAACCTCCATAGATTTTTCAATTTCGTTCTTGAACATAAAGTTGACTAGTCTTTGGTAAGTTGCCTCTACATTTTTTAGCCCAAAAGGTATGACTACGAAATAGTAAACCCTATTGAGAAAGACAAAGGAGGACTTATCTCTATCCTTGGGTACCATGAATATTTGATAATAGTCTTGAAACGTATCCATCATACTTAACAATTCACAACCAACAGTAGAATAACTAGTAAATCTATGCGAGGCAGAGGGTAAGAATTTTTTGGGTAAGCTTTATTCAAATCAGTAAAGTCATTACACATACGCCATTTTTCCTCATTCTTAGGAACAAGTACAACATTACAAAGCTAAAAGAGGTACTTAATTTCTACAATATATCCTATATCAAAGAGTTTGTTGACCTCTTTTCGATGATCTGGCATCTCTTAGCATTGAAGGTCCTCGTCTTCTGCTCTATTAGCTTATACGAGAGGTCCATATTAACGCGATGGACAATAATGTTGGGGTCGATGCCCTAGAGGTTGGATAATTTTCATGCAAATACATCAATGTTTCTACATAGGAAATCAATCATAAGACACTCTATGTGGTGGCCTATGTCACACCCGATCCTAGTAGTCTTATCAGGGTTCCTAGGTTCCAATTTGATTATTTTGAACTCCCCGAGGAGCTTGACCCTAATGTCTCTAGCTTTCTTTTCTTACTTGTCTATCCCTCCTTGAGTTTTGCTATAGGGGTGTCCCTCAAGGGCTTCAGTTGTGGTTGGCTCTTTTACTTAGTGGGCTTGATCGAAATAGTATAGCAGTACCATGTTTTCTTGATGTTTCACAAGAGCTCGCTTGTGCTAACTGGGGTTGGAAATTTGATTTTCATATGGTAGGTGAGACAATGGCTTGGAAGTCATTTAGAACTGGTTACCCTATTTTGACATTGTATGCGAATGAGGCATTGACGACCAGATAATTGATCATGAGAGTTCTCCTACTGGAGGTTTCCCCAAATGATGTGGACAGGTTGATGGATCCCTCAGGGATAATTTTTGACCCTCCGAAGCTGACCTAAGGTGTCTGAAATAGATCAAATTTTAGTTGCCCCAAATTCATTCTTTTCAAAGTCGACAAGAATATGATGTTCGCGGAACTACCATTGTCGACCAGGACCTTTCTTACTTTAAAATTAGCTATCTCTACCAAAACAGCCATGGAGCAGTCTATCTTATAGTCGAATTTTTTGCTCTCGAGGTGAGTGAGGACAGCATTAGTGAAAGAAATTAGTTTAGCATTGGCAGAGAGCTGAAAAATTATTTCAATCAAGATGGACTTGGTCAATTCTAAACTTTGCTGGGTCTGCCTTCTAGCGGACTTCAAGTCCCCTCCAGTGGGACCCTCAGTGATCATGTCAATAACTCCTTGAATGGGTGGGCGAGAATTCTTGGCAGGTTTCTTTCCTCGAGCTGACCGACCTTTCTCTATAAGAAGTCTGATCGATTTTGCCCCCTTCTTGCCTGGCACTCTCATCAACATATTTTTTGAGATGGCCTTGTCAAATTAATCTCTCTATTTCATCATGCAAGTTGAAACAATCTTTAATATCATGGCCTTTTTGTTTGTGAAAGTAGCAATACTTCTTAGACTTCTTCATAGCCTCATTTTTGATCAACTTCTTAAGTTTTTTCAAGATGTTGTCGTGTTGAATGGTGAACAACATCTCCTTCCTATGGAGATTTAGGGAATGTAATCATGAAAATGCTTGATGGGAGATTAACGACCTTACTTGTGTTGGCAGTTATCTTCCTCTTTGTTCTTCTTCTTGTTAACCTCAGGATTGCCATATTTAAGCTTTTTCATGTCTTCTTGGGTCATGTATCTTTTTGCAAGATCAAAAAGTTCTTCCATCGACCTGGGTTGCTCACGTACTAGAGCATTGGCACACTTCTTGTGTTGAATACCTAGGAAGAGTACATTGGTCAAGAACTTAATTTGCGATTCATGGGCTGTCGATCATTAGCACTTCAATGTTGAACTTGGTAAAAAAATCTTGAAGGGACTCCCCTTTATTTTACTTGACTATATATATATGGATATGAGGTAGTTTTACCTTTTTTCGACTGACAAACGGGTACAGAAACTTGTCGCAAATTGGTTGTAAGAGTAGATCAATGCCGGCTCAAGCTTCACGAACCAATTAAGTGCAATGCCCTAAAAAGTGGTCACTAGCATCTTTGTATAGATGTACTCATTATGCCCATGCAATCGCATCATATGCTTGAACTGGAGGTGTTCATTGGGGTTAGTCGAGCTATCATATCTGGGCAAATCGATGGGGACTTTAGCATTAACGACGATGCACTCCTCGATTATGTCCTAAATGAAAGATGACTCTCTTTCATAATGAAAACGAATAGCGCCCTCACTTTGTAGGTTCATGTTTGTATTTCCCCTTGATATCTTCTTGAGCTTGCGATTTAGTTGCTAGACTTGGTGAGAAGCTTTTTCTCATTCCTCTCGATTAGCGTTGGTCAGGTTTCTGTTTTACTAAGATCTCGTGTGTTCAACCTTATCATGATGCAAGGCTTGAATGGGTTGAATGCCGTGATCTATGGAATCTACGACCTTCTCCTAAGGGTTTTGATGGGGCTTCTCCCTTGGAAAGAGCCTAGGGCTTTCCTTGCATTGGGACGGAGGTCATTTGGTCTCTGTTCGACCCCTTTCCTCTCTGGCAAGTATTTCTTCTCTTTGGATGGGTTAGGGTGTTGCACTGGCTATTAGCCCTAGCTAGATCGTATGTTAGTTTAGGGTGGCAGAAAGCTGAGCAGAGATTTGTGCACAAATTTGCTCATTTATGAGTTGCATCAATTTGGGCATGTTCAAGATGACCATTTGCTTTGGTTGGGTGCTAGGCCCTAGTAAATCAATCTCTTGCTAAGGTCATGGAGGATGTGTTGGAGACCTCCTGTTCTCTTTTCTCTCTAAAGCAGCTTACCTAGTGTTAACCATTTCTCAATTGCGGACTCTAGTTTCCTACGAACAACTCCAAATGATGAGGGTGAAAGCTATATCTACTAAATTGGGCTAGGATTTTGATAATTGACCTATCAGGTTGAGTGAGTGAGCTTTAATTATAGTTGGGCTGAGTCTTGCAATTACTAGTAAATGTCAGGCCAGTCGAGGTGCTCTCTGCTAAGACACTCCAATACTCAAGTTAGTATTTGATCGACTAAATGAAGGAGCAGTAGAGTGAGGACTTTTTAGTATAGAATGGCATACCTTGTAAGAGGCTGGCTATAGGGTATTTATAGCTTCTCCGGATGATAGATATGTCCAAGGTGCCCTTTTCATGCATATAAGGCTCCTATCTTTGCATGGGGAGTTTTAGATTTTCTTCTATGTGTGTACTTTTCCAAATGACTCCATCCTCAGCTTTTGGGGATAAGTAGTACATAGGGGTATGCCTCCAGTCTGGCATGGCAGGATAGGCAGTACTAGGGTGGCATGCACCATTAATGAGGAGACATACCACTTACTAGGGCATTTAATGCGGCAGAGATATGACTCTGCATAAAGTCGACCCACCTTGCCAACATTCAAGTTAGAACACGAGTCGTTTCACATTCATGTGGGGCTGGTTGGCCTCATCCATTCAACTTATGCTCTAATTGAATGGAGCCAATGTTGCTGAAGGCGTTGGCGCAAAGCGAGTCCGGGAGGTCGAATGAGGTCGACACCAAGCTTGGGTTTCAAATATGAGATGGGCCTCGCCTACTATAGTTGGGTCGATAGCTATTGGATTGGGCTTATTGAGCCAATCCATATCACTATGAATTCATATATTGAAAAATTAAATAAATAAATTTTCAAAAGTTTAATTGATTAAAAAGCTATCCATGGTACAACTTAATTTGAGCAGCCTAAAGAGAAAAACTGTATTAGAAAAAATAGTTGGTTAATTTTTTTAATCGAAGAAGTCAAAATTAATTTATTCAAAAATAATGGCTAGTATTTTGAAATGAAAAATTGAGGTAATGTACTTTGAGTAACTTTTCCATTTTTTATTATGCGTCTAAACTTATTCAACAAAAAAGTTTTCAAATGTTCTGCAGTTTATTTTGACAAAAACTATAATACTTCTTTATTTAAGTGATAATATTGAATTTCTTGAATTTTAGGTTTTTTTTTTAAAAAAAACTATCTTCCTACTTCAATAATTTAATACCAACTAACTTTCAATTACTACTTTTAAGACAATAACATAGGAAAAAAAATATAATTTCTGAACAACAAATGCTTATTGAAATTGTAAATTTAATTTGTTTTTATAATTAATACACATGTATATCAAAAGTTCATAAATTCATACTCCAATAAAATTAGTAACACTTGGTGAAAATCACTCGAAAAAATGTAAATTTAATCTAATGTTATTTTGTATATAGCTTATCATGTGCTAACCTATGAATTATACTCATATTTCTCCATACAAGAAGTATAAATCTATTTGTACACAACATACTTGAATTGGAAAATGCACGACTATCAACTAAAATTTCATGACAAGAAGAAAGAATTATTATTATAGTAGTATAGTATATTGTATTTCTTGTTCTAGACAATTACATTAAATTCATTCAATTAAGATTTAAAGTAAATCGTCCTATACAGTCAAGTCAAATTTTATCACAGTTGATATAAATGTTCGTATACATTTGAATGATGTATATTATAAGGAGTGCGGGCTAATTTTAAATAGATCAGATAATATCTCCATATCTATATAGGTATTATGGATAAGAATATGATCTATATTTTTTCATTGTATTGGTCTTAAAAGTTGGTATTTTTAAACTTGCAGTCATTATTATATGATAATTACAAATGAGAACAAATAAACAATAAAATCAATTTAAAATAAACCATTATTGAATTAGTTTTTGAGTGGATAATAATCATCAAAACAACCTCAACTCTTTTTAAATTTTCCTTTCAGTATGTCACTGTGCCTTGCACTTCTTATTAACTAAAATGAAAAATTCGAGTAGCCGCGGCATCCCCCTGTAGAGTCTAGATCCTTAGGGGAGTTTAAATTCAATTCAATTTAAAAAAACAATGATGAATCGATTTAAAAAAATTAAAAATTGATTAAAATTGAATTTTTTTGAATTGAATTGGATTGATTTTCAGTTTTAATCTCAAATATCGATATAATCCAAATTGAATTGAAATTTATATATTAATAATATAAAAAGATATATATCTTAATTGTAAAATTCACAAATAAATTAAAATAAAATAAATCTATAATTTTTTCACTTCCAAAAATCAAATACATAAGAATCATTATTGTGAACTTATAATTTTACAGTTGTTTATTTTTACATAATTTAATCTAATTCCACAATATTAGTGTGATATGATAGTTAAATGAAATTTATAAATTAATTGATTAAATTAGTTTAATTATTAATAATAACTTGTCAAATATTTTAATTAAAAATATAAATTGAAAAAATTGAATTAATCGATTCAATTGAAATTAATTTAAAATGGATTAAATTTACAATAAATTCTGACCTTTTCAAATTGATTTAATATATATTATATAGCTTGAGTCGATTAATTTTTTATCTTAAAATCAATCCAAATTCAACTATGAACACCCTGTAGGGCCCCAAAGCCTCTCCAAATCAAGAAACTATCTTTGACCCCCAAGTCCTCCCAAATGAACCCTCTCCATTTCAAGAACTCATTTTTTAATTGAAATCGAGCTCCATTGGCTGAAGCCCACTTAAAAATCAAGCGTCTTCAATCCCCGCAGCCGCGAATCTCAACCGAACTCACCGCGGTTCAGTTCCTCAGGCCACTGTCTCGGAGAAAGGAGAACACTTATTAATTGGGTCATCTCTGTATTCGTCATCCGCCATTTGCTAGCACGATAATCGTCAACGATAGCTGGCGCAATTCTCACGCGCAGTGCGTGCTCAAAAAACTCGGAAGGTTGTCGTTCAGCCGCTTTCCGAGAATCCCGTGCTCGGTCCATGGACTTCTGTGCTTGATATTACCTTAGAAAAACTTATATGCTTTTGTCTGACCATGATGCTTTTTTGGGCATTAGAATATTTAGTCCATCTCTTATTTCTATTGTAGTTGGCACATAAAAATTCTGATAGCAGACTGGAGTTCAAATACTATGTAAAAAACTTTATGTGTAATGTGTCTTTTGTTGAGTTTGGGGATGGGTTCCCTATAAGAAACAACATATTTTTCAGGTAAGTTTGTGTGGATCTTTGGGACAGTTCTGTTGGTGTGGAACTATGAATGTTTAGGGGGAAAAATGAAAAATTGTAATAGGATGGAACTTCATACAAAGAAAATCAAATACACTACAAAGAAAGAGCGGGCTAAATAAAAGCTGGTAGCGGTAAAATCTTGGCATTAGACATAAGTAGGCCACGTCTTCTCCCAGTGAAATCTAACTTATGACTCTTGAGTCTCTAACATGGTTTTTCCAGATTATCTACAGGAAATTGCAGTGGCTTTACAGAGGGGGCAGATGTTCTTCTTTCGCAGCCAATGTTTGATGCAGCAAGCATGATATTCATGTCCACAATCAAGCATTCCGATCATTTGACTTTCTTGGTACAGATCATCCTGACATACCACGCAGAGTTTAGGCTCCTCATCTTCACGACAACTCCTTGTCTTGAGGTACTTTGAGATCACTTCCTCTGACAAAAAACTATCTCCAAGCATCATCGTATCTTCTATTTCTTGTCGAGTTCCATCCAGATCCAGGATCATGGTTTCATCTTCTCCAATCCAGAGCCCATCCGAGGCCGGCCCAAAACCAGATTCGGCCTCAAAATAGGTGAAATAATTACTTTGTTGAATATAACCACCAATCTGCACCCATTCCACATTATACATACCGTGGTTGTCAATCTGATACTGGTACACGGCCTGCTCTCCACTGTTACTCGTCTTCGTTGGTGTGGCAGAGGCAGCCCGATTCAAGTTATAGTAATCAAAATTCCGGGGAACATGATGTTAGTAGTTGAGTCCATCATAGTAAATTTCTTCTTCAACAGGGCTCAAATCTTGATATGTAGGGAGCCTCTCATTGACGATAATCCGGGAATTTTGTGGAGAAGCAGCACCATAGAGGAGAGAGAATGATCTCTGCATGTAGGGAGACTGGGGCAGGGTGCTGCCGTGGCTGAAAGCGTGCGGCGCTCGGTACTCCACCTGACGCGGTGGAGAAGTGAAGTTGACGAAGATGCTGCTGAGCCATGATTTTTCAGCGAATGTTTCGAGTAAGTCAGGATTATAGAGTTGCATGAGTTCTTGAGTTATGTCTTACATGTGTATATATTTAGGCTAATAGTTACATAATGGTGTCCGTAAAGGATTTATACAACGGCTAAGAGTTACCGTACCTGGGTACTGAAGATTTAGAAATAGGCTGATAGTTACCATAATTGTATTCTCACAGGATTAGGGAAATCTAGTGAGTTACCAAAATTGTATTATTGTAGGATTGGGTAAATATCACGAAATATAATAGTGATTGTTTTTTTGTAACCAAAGGTATATGACACCTAGAAACGATTAGATACGGTTTTCATTACTTTTATATTATCTTGTATTAGTCAATTAAATACTAATAGACTTACAATTGTAGTATATACAGATAGTAAAAAGACAAAAATCTGTCCATTTTACCCTCAATTCTCATTATTTTTTATGTTTCTTTTGAAATATTCCATCATTGGATTTGCAAATTTTAATATTTTGCATTTATCTTGGCTCCATTATGGTATTATTTAATTGTTTGAAACTAACATGTTTCAATAAAATTTAGTAATGCATTTGTTTAAAATTCCACTTACTTGCGTGTATATTTTTGAAAATCTATTTTATGATTTTTATTTATTTCAATGCAATTTCAAATTCTATTAATTGATTGTGAAGCTATATTGAGCTATAAGATTTGCACTAACATGTTCCCAAATAATTGTTGGTTATAATCACTGTTTAAAAAATCGGATCGGACCGACCGGTCGGACTGTCAATTGGCCGGTGAACCGGTTCGATTTTCTCAAAAAATCAAAAAAATAAAAAAAAATATCATCTTTTGTAAAAATTGTTCAAACCGGCCAGTCGGACTGTTGAATCGTTCATGCTTCAATTGAACCGGACTGATTTTTTTATTTAATTTTTAATAAAGTTATTTTATTTATTTATTTGTTTAAATGCAAAATTTGAGGGTTAAGGTACACTTCACAATCTATCTAAAAGTAAAAAATAAGCCTCAATTTAGAGTTTATAATTTAAAATTAACTTATACACTCTCAATTTTAAACTTTAGACTTGATATATTTAAATTATTACAATCATTTATAATATAAATAGTGAAATTTGGATTGTAATATTGGACAATATCCTTTAAGCTCTTTATATTTTATATTTTGATATTTTATTAATTTTTAAGTAATATATAATATAAATATATATATTTTATAATTATGATGTCACGGTTCAATTGTGGTTGAATTACAATTCGATCGACGGTTGAACCAATAAGTTTTTCGATTCAATGAACGATCCGATTTTTTGAATATTAGGTATAATACACAAACTATGAAAAATTATGAAAAATTTGCAATCACTACACGTAATAGAGTTCAGGCCAATGGGAACCCAGCAGCATTAACAATTGATGGCAGAATTTGGCACCCGTTACTACTAAAAAAAATAACAATCCTTGAAGTAAAATTTTATATTAAAAAATTCGTAAAGTCATTTTTCAGTCAAAATAGTCACTTAATTTTTAATCCTAAGAAATTAAAACATCAAGTTTTACCGTACAAAATTACTCTTGAAACTACTCGATAAAAAAAAAAATCATTAAACTAAATCAACTCGTCCATTTCAGTTTTTTTAGTCTATTAAGTTTTTTAAAAAAAAATTAATTTTGCTCTACTACTGTAATTCATATATCTAAAATCAAGTAGAATTTTTCTTCTCCTGAAAACTGTGTTATTAAAAAAATTATTCTTCATACAACTTAATTTGAGCAGCTCAAAGGAAAAAAACAATGTATAAAAAATTAATTGATTAGATTTCTTAATCTAAGAAGTCAAGATTAAATTTCTTGAAAAACTAATTGCTGGTATTTTGAAATGAAAAATTGATCAATGTGCTTGATGGATTGAAAAATATTTTGATGAACTTTTTAATATAAAAGTTTATTTTAGAAACTTTTAAGTAAGTTTCTCCATTATTTATTATATTTAAACTTATTTGACAAAAAATTTTTCAAATATTCTGCATTTTATTGTGACTGAAAATATAGTACTTTTCTATTTCTAATTTATTATTTTTATTATTTTAATTGGTAATTGTATTTCTGAAATTATTTTTTTTCTTCCTTTTTTCAAAACTATCATCCCACTTAAATAATTTAACATCAATTAACTTTTAATCGCTACTTTCAAGACAATAACATCTAAACACACACACACACACACAATTTCTGAACAACAATGCTTATTGAAAATGCAGATTTAATTTGACATTATTTCGCTTACAGCTCATCATGTGGTAATTTGGGACTGTCAATAAATTAGAATTTAATTTAAATTTGATGCAAATTATTAAAATAGGCAGATAATAAAAGATGAAAATGCATCCATTTTATTTATTTATTTATTATTATTAATTCCCACATGATTTCCGAATTTTAATATTTTGCATTTATCTTGGCTCCATTGTGGTATTATTTAGTTATTTTAAGTTAACAAGTTTCATTAAAATTTAGTAATGCAATTGTTCAAAATTTCACTTACTTACGTGTATAATTTTGAAAATTTATGTTAAAATTTTAATTTATTTCATTGTGATTTTGAACTCTATTTATTGATTGTGAATCTACATTGAGTTATAAGATTTGCACTAATTTCACAAATTCTATTTTGAAAATCAATTATTTATTTATTTCCAGAGAATGAGTTTTGGATTTCATTATTCTTATGCTTAATTTCTTTCTTTCACTTGTCATTGATCTTCCATTCAGTCTTTTTTCTTCGCATTAAGTGGGTGTTCGGCGAGGCTTATTTAAAAGGTATTATAAGTATCTACATTTTATAAGTTGTTTTTAAAACTTATAAGATACTAAATTTTATTTTTTTTAAAAAAATATTCTTAAAATATTTGGATAAAATAAGATATTGGAGCTTATAAGATAGTAATGGCAATTTTGTAAAATGATTGAAATTAAGAGAAATTGTTAAAATTTTAAAAATAAATTAAAAACTCCTTTTTTAAAAAGAATTTATAAATTTCTAACATCTTATTTTATACGCTTATAAGCTTTCTTTCAAAAGAATTTAACAAATATTTTTTGACTTCTTATAAGTTTTCAAACATCTTATAAGGTATTTTAATAAGTTTATAAACTCACACGAACAAATGATGACATTGATGTTGGACAAAAAAGGAAATTGCATCTTATAATGAACCTTGCTCGCCAATTTCATGTATTAACTTAACTCACTACGCTCTCTGTTTTTCGCACGAAGCATGCCCTACTTTACAAAGGTGAAATGTTGAAAGAAAAAGCAGCACTTGGTGCTATGAGGTGCATGGTCTGGGCAGAAAAAGAGCCTGAGATTTTAATTAGCTCACAACTTGATCTCATTGTGTTTAGGAGGTTGGTAGAATGAGCTTGACAAACATCAATTTTGTGCTTTTTGGATTTAATGTTTTGGTATGTTAATTTGAATTGGGCTGGGCCCAGTAATTTAAAAAACTGATTTAGCCCAAAAGATTAGGAAGAGAGCACAATGTTTGCGAGTTGGACTTGAGGATTAGGCAATAGGCGCAATTGAATTAAATTATTTACGAAACTCTGCTTCGAAAACCCGGGCCTTCGTAGCATGCCTTCACATTGAACCTAAATCCAATTAATATAAACTATTTAAAAATGAATTTATAATGAAAAGTAAGCAATATGTCATGCCTTGGCAGAAATCGTGTGAGGAGCCAAGATGGTGGAGGTCAAGGAATGTCTTGGAGACTTCTAAGAATGTTGTATATAGTTGTACTAAAGCAAATTTCTAGAAAAATCTAGTCCAAGGAATGTTATGGAGATTTGATCTTGACAGTAAGATCGAATCAATCCCCACTATCCATTAAAAAGATGGATAGTATATATTGGTGTGAATTTCATTTGTTAATCATCCAAGAATCAAGTAAAAGTTCGAGTAATGAAAATTCTCTAAAATTTCTCTATTTAACTCTCTTTCTCTCTCTCTCCCTAAAAATTTATCCAACTCACACACAAACACAATAAGTAAGGTTGTGCATCACTTGTTGGATGATCTATTAGCGCGGCCAATGAACCATTCCTAATATTGATAAAAGGAATTTTTCTCTTCCTTTTATTTTTCATTTTACTTTTAAGAATAGGGATGATCATAAGTTATAATTGCATTAATAAAAATTAAAAAAAGAAGAAAAGAAAAATACAGAAGCTATGCATGCAACGGATAAAGTGGACATAGAGAGAATGGCTTCAAGAAAGGCCCTAAAAAGTCAAAACATTTTGCATTGGTCTACGTGTAAAGCCAAGAAAACAAATGAATCCCTTTGTCCCATAAAAAATGGGTTTTTGCTAGTTAAGGCAATTAAACTAATTTTGTAGCACAAATTTTGGGGAAAAAATGTGTCTGCATGATTTTATTAGGAAACGAAGTACACTTATCTCTCAAGAAGCAAGATTGCAATGAAAGTACAACTCTCTCCTTCCTTCTTATTGTTTAGCATGCAAAACGTACATCAAAATATTTCTTCTTCCAGAATGGACTTCTCCTAGAAGTTATTAGAAGTTGAAAACACCTTAAATTCCCAATAGACAATCATAAAGCTTGGTCAGATCCTGCTGGCAACCAATGCCCCTCTTACTATTTTGGAAAATCTGAAATTGCAGAAGTTGCTCCGCTATAGGCCTCGGTTGAATGTTAGACTGCAAGCATTTGTGTATCAGCTCTTCAAATTGTCTGGAGAAGCTCCTCCCTTTCTTCAACTGAGGGAGAATCTGTTTATCCTTCACACTATTGAGGATAGGAATTAGATCGTCCACTATTCTGATATTATTTTCTTAAGTCAGTTCAATGCGTTACTCCAACTGAACGCATGCGGCACTTCAAACTTTTGTAAATGCAACGGTGAAGTTAAGTTGATAAAGATGCTGAGCTATAATTTTTTCAATGAATTTTTCTAGTAAGTCAAAATTGTAGAATTATACACGTTTTTTAGTTATGTCATGTGTATATATACACTAAAGAGTTACCACTTACCATTGTTCTTCTTACCATATATGCGTTCCTTATAGAATTTGGGTATCTGATGAAATATAATAATGAGTGATAAGGAAACTAAATGCTAATATAACAATGAATGTTTTCTTGTGTTTGAAGGTATGTAATGACTAACACGGTTAGACACAATTTTAGGAAAGTTGGAATTTTCTTTTTTCTTTTTTTCTTTTTTGTTTAGTTTACAAAAAATTGAGTTAACTTTTCTAATATATGTCAAAATTAGCCAATAGATTAGTAAGTTACTCTAAATTCTCATAATAAATAATTTTAGCATTTTGATTAATCATATGAAAGTTTGGAAAATATAAAAAAAATTGTCAATCCAAATGCAATCGAAAAACTAGGTCTAATAAGCTATACCCACTCATAGACTTAACCGATCTTGGGTTTGATATGGTAAAATAGAGTATATGGTCTATTAATTATTTGGATATTATAGAGAATGGGTTTAATTGGATTTGCGGGTTAAATAGGATAGGACAAGTATATGGTCTAATTATTAAAGTATGGGCTCAGGAAGGTAATACTTTATCTATTGACAAATCTATTGAAATGAATAAATCAAAAATATGAAAAAAATAGAAATTATGACAACAACTGCAAATAATAGTTAGGTACAATAAACAAACTATGAAAAATTGTGAAAAACTTTACAATCATTATACATAATATTAGGACTGTCAATAAAGTGGATTTTAATTTGAATCCAATTTGAATTCGACTTGATTATTTATGATATTTAATTGATAAAAGATTCGACAGATATGATTCAATTAAAAGAGTTCGTATTCCAAAATAAATAGAACGGATAAGGACTTGACTCGATCAAATTCATTAATAATTCAAATTTGAATATATATAGTATTATATATATATAGTAATCAAAATATATAGTATTATACATATATATAAATAGTGATGAGGATGAAAACTGTATTTTACTAGATTGGGCTAGTGTTTGGGATAATTTGACCTGGCTGGTCAAGTGATTCAACTTTAGAAGAACTCAGGCTAAAATCTGCAATCATGAGCAAACATTAAACTAGTCGAGGTACTCTCGGCTAAAGCACTCCGACACTCCAGTCAGTATTAGGTTGACTAGAATAACTAAGCAACAGAGTGAGGGCATTAGTAAGAAAATGACATACTTTAAGAGTGGCTGGCAACATGGTATTTATAGCCTTCTTTAGGTGGATGATATATCCAAGATGTCCTTATTATGTGTAAAGGGCTCTTGTCTTTATATGAGGAGCTTTAGGTCATCTTTCATCCTTGTACTATTCCATGTGGCCTCACCTCCAGTTTTCAGAGACAAAATAGTACACCAGTAGCACGCTTCCTATCAGGAGTGGTGGTAAGAGTGGTACTGGGGTGGTATACACTATTAATGTGGAGGCATGCTACCTATCAGGGCATTTAATGCGGTAGAGATATAATTTGGTTCTAAAATGACCTTGTTAGTCGATAGTAGGGGTCAACCATAGAACTAGTTTTTGGGCTTGGGCGGCCGCCATGGGCTACGGCACTCGAACCCTCTTGTCGGGGACAACTGAGCTAGTGTGCCCAATCTATGATCTATTTGAGACGCACTGATCTTGCTTATTGTTTATTTGACAAGGCAAGCGAGTGGTCAATCATAATCAATGGCCTAACTGGGCCTCATAAGCGAGATAGGCTTGAAAGTACGCTCTTAAGTGATATCTGTTGGGTTGAACCTGCTAAGCTACTCCATATCAAACAGTATTATACATATGTACACATATGGACTTAATAGCAATCCTAAAGTGGATTTTTGGATGAAAGAAATAATGAGCTCTTTTACAATATATCAAATCAAGTATTTTTTTTATATCTAAATTGTTAGATTTTAAACTTATCTACATCATAATTGTATCACTTATTTTTTTATTTTTATAATAGAAAATGATGCGGGAAAAATAATGAGCAAGAGCAACAAAATGTCATGATATAGCAGAAATGTAACGCAAATCTTAATTTGATCAAAATGAGTTCTTTTTCCCTTACTTTATAAAACTTTAAATTTATAATTAGTTTATTGAAGAATCAAATATAACTATGTATTTATAATGCTAAATAAGTATTATTATTAGCAACAAAACCTAAAGTGTAATCATTTAGTAAATGAATGTGATTAAATTATATTATATTATTACTTTTAAATTATTGATAGACTAAAGCTCTATTTTCCTATGTTTTCCAGCAACATTTTTCAACTCCAAAAAAAAAATTCAGAATGAAGATGCATTCCCTAATTTTTTTCCTAAAGTACTTACATTTTATCCCCAAAAAACTCCCCCAATTCACCCAAAAAACTCTACACCCTAAAAGCCACACTTACCCCTCATTTCTCTCACTTCACTCATCCATATATATATATATATATATACATACATACATACATACATCTATGAAAATATTAAAATTGTATTAGTCAAAAAATTTAAAACTTATGTTTACAAATTTAATTAAACTAATTATTAAAAAAATAGATTAAATTTAATTAAATATTATTTATGTTATTACTAAATAATTCATTTATTCAATAACATATTAAATTAACTAAATTTACTTATTAATTAAATAATGTATTAGTTATATTTAATATTTAATGTATCAATGAGATATTATATTTATTCATTTAATAAATAACTTAAGATGTTTTAATTTGATATAATAAAGAAATTAATCTTCTTCAAAAAATATTGATTATTAAATATCAATCTTCACGTTAATTTAAAATTACAATAAAAATTTGATTGTGGGGTGATATTTATTTAATAATCTATTAAGTTTAATAAATTATATTGATATGCTCAAAGAAATTGTTGATAAAATTAATTAAATTTAAGTAAAATTATCTGATTATAACTAAGTAATTTATTCACTAAATAATGTATTAATTAAATAATAATTAAAGTAATTAAATAACTTATTCAATTAATTAAATTAATTTATTTAAATAACTTGTTATTTTTGTATTAATTATTTTTCATATTTTACATATAATTAAATATTACTTTTTTTATTTAATAAATAATTTAAGATGATGTTAATTCATAAAATATAATATTATTTATTTTTTTAATTTGATGTATCATTATTAAGTCTTATATATAAATGATTAAAAAGTTGTTTTATTAAAATAAATAACTACATTTTAGTTATACATAAAATCATAAGTAATAAATAGTAAAATAATTATATTTTAATTAATAAATAATAATTATTTTATAATTAATGTATAGTTGATATGGAATAACTCAATAGGTCCAACATCAAACGAGACGGCTCACAAGGCCCAAAGGTAGGATCTGTTTGGTCGACCGGTATCGATCTCACTTGGAAGTATCTACGGTCGACCCGTATTGACCTGAAGACCTGAAGACCTGAAAACCACTCCGATAATTTGAGCATTTGAATCTGGTTGACATTAATCGACCTCCGACGTTCACTCGAATTCTTGCCAGGCATATTAATCTGATGAGTCGAGCCTACTCCAATGACACATGATAGTCGGTGCAACCGTTGCCAACAACTCTAACAACTCTGACAATCTTGCCAAAAACTTTGGCAAAAACATGCCTCTGCTGAACGGTTTACCCAGGAATGCAAGAGATTTAGCCACCTGGCACAGGATCAGGATATGGACATGGAATGACTCCCAACCCCCGGGTATGGGAAAAAGCTAGTGCACTTGACAGGGATACTCAGGTAAAATCATGCTCATAGAAAGCTATAAATACCCCAGGCCCAGCCACACTCAAGGTAATACCACTTACACTATACACTTTACATTCTCTATATTTTGTTCGATTAT
>JACGDI010005459.1:541050-575112 GCA_014898725.1 Jacaranda copaia | reverse complement strand
GATTGGGTAAATATGACAAAATATAATAGTGATTATTTTCTTTTATTGAAAGGAATATAATATTTAGAAACAATTAGACGTCGTTTTCATTACTTTTATGTTTTTTTGTATTAGCCAATTAAATGCTAATAGACTTATGACTGTTTTTATTTTTAGTTTTAAAATATATTTTTTAATAATCTATATATTTTCTTCCAAAAATCTATATATCTGCTCTCTCTATTTCATTATTTCTATCTCTCTCCACCTACAATTAATTAAAACAAATATAATCATTATATTTTCAATATTTCATCCAAATATAAATTCATTTTCAACTCATTTTCATTACCTAATTTTTCAAATTTTAGAAATGATGGAAATGGAAAGAAAACCAAATGAGAGATCTTGATCCTACAAACTTTTTATCCTTTACAATAACTAGTTTTCCATTTGATTTTTATTTTTCACTCTTATCAATGCAAACTAAAAATTATAAAAAAAAAAAAAAAGTGATTGAGCCTAAAATTTTGTCTTTTGGGTTTTAGTTGGGCCTCAGAGGGTCCTATACAACCAGTTGGCTACTTAAATGGACTCTTCGAGGCCCAATTTTATGGTAAAAGATAGTCGTGCCATAAAATTTAAAATGGGTGATGGGTCAGTGATGGAAAGCGAATGGACTGTTGACGACGTCGTTTGGCATCATGGATTTGGTCCAACCTTTAGAAAATCTAGATGTAATGGGCCCCCAGCAGCATTAACAATTGTTGGCAGAATTTGGCACTTATTACTACTAAAAAAAAAGAAAAATCCTTAAGGTAAATTTTTATATTAAAAAATTCGTACAGTCATTTTTCAGTCAAAATACTCATTTAATTTTTAATTCGAAGAAATCAAAACATCAAGTTTTGCCCTACGAATGCTCTTGAGCTACTTAAGAAAAAAATTTCATTAAACTTAATCAACTCGTGAACATCAGTTTTTTTCAGTCTATTCAGTTAAAAAAAATTAATTAATTAATTTTTCTCTACAACTGTAATTCATATATCCAAAATTAAATAGAATATTTTTTTCTCTAAAAACTGTGTTATTAAAAAAATTATCCTTGGTACAACTTAATTTGAGCTGCTTAAGGAAAAAACATGTATAAAAAATTAATTGATTAGATTTCTTAATCTAAGAACTCAAGATTAAATTTCCTAAAAAAATAATTGCTGGTAGTTTGAAATGAAAAATTGATCGATGTGCTTGATGAATTGAAAAGTATTTTGGTGAATTTTTTAATATAAAAGTTTATTTTAGAAATTTTTAAGTAAGTTTTTCCATTATTTATTATATTTAATCTTATTTGACAATAAGTAATTCAAATATTCTGCATTTCACTTTGACAGAAAGTATACTACTTTTTTATTTCAACTTTATTATTTTTATTATTTAATGGCAATTGTATTTTCTGAAATTGGTTTTCCCCCCCTTTTTTCAAACGTATCATCCCACTTAAATAATTTAACATTAACTTTCAATTGCTACTTTCAAGACAATAACATCTAACACACACACACACACACACACACACACACACACAATTTCTGAACAACAATGCTTAATGAAAATGCAGATTTAATCTGATATTATTTTGCTTACAGCTCATCGTGCGGTAATTGCCTGTAACCCACATGAACTATGTTCAAACCGTCAACTATTTATATACAACTAATTTGAATTGGAAATATATATATATATATATATATAGATAAAGGAGAACTAAATTTCATGACAAAATGAAAGAATTGCAGCACAGTGCTGTATTTCTATTGCTAGATAATTACATTTGATTCAGTCAATTACGAACCTAACATAAATCGTCGTGCATAGTCAAACGTTGTTGTAATCGATACAAATTTTCGTATAAATTTTTGATAATATTGTACTTAATTATATTGGGGAAAAGAAATCAATGAGGAAACTGTGTAGATATAGATTCAACCAACCAAGATCCATCCAGCCTGGGCTTTCTAAAGGAATACCAATTCTCTTCTCAACTACCCAGTATTTTTATTCATTATTTTACTCTACTAATAAATAATCTGAAGTCAAATATGTAGACTGCTTTGCTGCAAGTTGATGGCATCCCATCTTGCAAAATGTCAAATGCTCTTGCGAGCAAGTGAAAAGGACAGAAACTTTATAAATATATGTAGTTGGATTAAAATAGGGGCTTTTATCCTTTGCTTCCATTTTTTTTATGTATCTTTGTGGATGACCAATAACAGAAGGTCAGAGAAATAACAGTGGGCTGGATGTTTGAAATCAAGAAAACCTGTTTTTGGGTTTGTGAACATAATCTTTGTTTTTGTCTGTTCGGTCAATTTTTTGTGTGTTTTCCCTTTTCAGTATATAATGTAGTTCTTGAAAAAGAGATTTTTCTGTTGTTTTTCTTTTTTCTGTCAGAGTTCGCTGAATTTGGAATGATGGGACGCAGTCGTTTTGTTGTTGTTCTCTTCTTGATCTTGATCTTGCTCTTGCTGGGGTTGCATGATTCTTGTTTTGCTCTGCCTCTATGTACTGATTCAAGTAAGTGTGAGATTTGAACTGTTCCATTGAAGTTCGGTAATGCGTGCGTGTTTTCCAATTGTTGGAAAAGAATTCTTAGTTGAACTTTTTTTTATTTTTTTTTACCTTTTCCTGCTTATTTTGTATTGCAGGAGCACCCTTTACTCCAAGGTCTAGTCTGCAGTTCTGCCCCTACAACGGCATCTCATGCTGCAACTATGCCGACGATCTGCGTTTGAAGAATCAATCTGAATCAATGAACATTTCAGATCCTAGCTGTGCTTCTCTCATTAAATCAATCCTTTGTGCGGTAAGAAATGAAGAATAACCAGTGGAGACTTTGAAATGTGCAATATTTGATAGAGCTGATTCTTGTTTTGCTCTCGTTTAAAGCGTTTATGATATCATATTCGATAGAGCATTATAAAAATCCTTGATTTTTTCAATGGATGTTAGAAAATTGCTCCACTTGACGGGAAGCCTGAGGCTGTAGAGTCATGTCTCATAGATTTGTTTGATCTTCTATAGTCTTGCTTATTGCAGCTTCTGTCATGAGCATTATCCACTTGAATCTTTATAGTTCTGCCGTCATGTGAAAGCATACCTTATCAACATGTTTGAGTTCTCAAATTGCTAGTAGGAAGAACCATGGAAATTGGAAATTTTTGTCATGGATGAAACTGTTGATTGTGTTTGATTTAGTAATTATCTTTCCTATGCCTACTTGGAATCTTGTTTTTATTACAGAGGTGTGATCAATTTTCAGCTGAGCTTTTTAGAGTTGATTCTGTCCCTCGACAAGTTCCCATTCTGTGCAACTCTACAGTTTCAGCAAACTCCACACAATCTGACCAGGCTGCAAACAACTTTTGTGCACAAGTATGGAATACTTGCCAAAATGTCTCCATTCTGAACTCACCCTTTGCCGCTTCATTACAAGGTCGAGCTGGAGTTCCAACAACCTCAAATTCCACCAAACTGACTGATCTCTGGCAATCACAGACAGATTTCTGTGATGCTCTTGGTGGAGCATCCGACGATGGATTGGTATGCTTTGCTGGTTCACCTGTCACCCTAAATAACACTGGAACTCCAAACCCTCCAAGTGGTATGTGCCTTGAGAAACTAGGAAATGGATCTTATATTAATATGGTTGGCCACCCTGATGGCTCAAACCGAGCCTTCTTCTCAAACCAGCAAGGGAAGATTTGGTTGGCCACCATTCCCAAAGAGGGTTCAGGAGGGATATTGGAGCTTAATGAGGCTAATCCTTTTCTGGACCTAACTGATGAAGTTCATTTTGATACTGAATTTGGAATGATGGGAATTGCATTTCACCCAAAATTCACAGAAAATGGCCGTTTCTTTGCTTCGTTCAATTGTGACAAGGCCAAGTGGCCGGACTGTGCTGGCAGATGTGCATGTAATTCAGATGTGAACTGTGATCCCTCAAAACTAAGTCCTGACAATGGTGCACAGCCTTGCCAGTATCAAAGCGTTGTAGCAGAGTTCACTGTTAATGGTACCTCATCCCAGCCTTCATCGGTATATATATGCCAAACCTTGTAATTTTCAAATTTATTTTTCTTTTGTTCCATCATGAATGTAACTTAAATCATATCTTTTGCCAGGCAACAAGTGCTAGCCCTTCAGAAGTCAGAAGAATATTCACCATGGGGCTTCCTTTCACATCACACCATGGGGGCCAAATTCTTTTTGGACCAAGAGATGGTTATCTGTACTTCATGATGGGAGATGGTGGTGGTGTAGGTGATCCATACAATTTTGCGCAGAACAAGAAATCTTTACTTGGAAAGATCATGAGGTTTGACATCAATAACATACCAAGTAAGTTATAACTTCTAATGCACACAACAATGTACTGTGCTAACTATGTCTTCTTAGTTGCACATAATTGGATGAATATTTTTGAAACTGTGGTTGTGTGATAATAAATGAATCTATTCTGAATACATAATGAAACTGTGTATTTTGATATCAAATACTTGATCTTTCCCTTTTTTTTAATCTTTTGAACCTTTATTTCAGGTGCAGCTGAAGTTAGTCAGCTTGGTCTGTGGGGAAACTACTCTATCCCCAAGGACAACCCTTACACTATAGATAAAGATTTGCAAAAAGAAATATGGGCTCTAGGACTAAGAAATCCTTGGCGCTGCAGTTTTGATTCTGCGAAGCCTTCATATTTTATATGTGCAGACGTAGGACAGGTACAGTAGTCTGCTCTAAATAACTTTCATATGCTATGATTTCAAATCCCAATGTCCTGGCGAACAACAAATTCGAAATGGCTTCTCTTCTACTGATATAACTCGGGGAATTTTTCCTCAGTATCCAACATGAAACTCCTTTAGGGCGTGTCTGTAGCACAGACAACCTATGACTTTTTCAATAATTGCTTTATCTTAATCATATTATGATGCATATTACAAATGCCCTCACATTTTCTCCATTCAATACATTAATAAATATCAAGATATAACATAGAAAGTATATGAAGAAATATTTATGCCTGAGAAGTTATATGACTTTGCTCTTTCATGGTTTGGGGGTTTAAAGTTTCCATTTTGGCACCAGCTGTGACTGTATTTTGATAATTGAACTCTATTCAGAAATCATCTTTTATGCTTTTCAATTCTAATCTAAAACATAGGCTCCAAGTGACTTTGCTGTAATTATTCAACAGGATCAATATGAAGAGGTAGATTTGATCAGCAAGGATGGAAATTATGGATGGCGTCTTTACGAGGGCTATTACAACTATAACCCTCCTCAGTCGCCCGGAGGAAATACTTCAGCAGACTCAATAAAGCCAATCTTCCCTGTTATGGGATATAACCACTCTGACGTAAACTCAAACGAAGGCTCAGCATCGATCACAGGTGGCTACTTTTATAGATCCACAACTGATCCTTGCATGTATGGAAGGTGAGCGTATAATACAATTCATTGTCCAAACAGCTGCTGTAAAAAATTACAGCCACTTCCACAGCTGAGCTTAAATCTAACTGCAACTTTTTTGGAAACAGGTATTTGTTTGCAGATCTTTATGCAGGCGCTATATGGGCAGGCACTGAAAATCCCATCAACAGTGGGAACTTCACCAGCAGTAAGATCCCTTTCAACTGTGCAAAAGACTCCCCTTTGAGCTGCACTTTTACGCCCGGAAGTTCACTTCCTGCTTTGAGTTACATTTTCTCCTTTGGCGAAGATAACAACAGGGATGTTTATCTCCTCACAAATAGTGGAGTTTATAGGATTGTTCGTCCCAGTCGTTGCAACTATGCTTGCGCTGAGGAAAATGCATCAACTGTTGCATCCTCTGGCCCTGCAGCTACTCCCTCTCCTTCCAGTGCGTGCCTGTTGAGAGGTCCATATGAGAATTTGATGGTCATGCTTTCAGTTTTATGCTTGCTTCTCTTGAATTTTGTCTGAAATGCTGCAACTTTGTTATTGCTACATTTTTCCACTTGTGAAGCTGATATTTTTGTTTGTGATTCACATGTTGTGTAAAGGAGACAAAAGAAAGGAAGTGAAGATTTGTGGTAAAATATAATTTCAGCAAAATTCATGCATCTATCATTATTGATGGTTTTCTGCAAATAAGTTCTAAAATTATCTAGAAAGATCATATGATTATATTCAAAGGAGGATGAAAAGTGGACATGATCTGTGTGACTTAGTGTGCTTTTGTGGCATTGGATACATAGCATCCATGAGTGATAAATGGGTAGTTTGGCTAGGAATTGAATTGGACTTTTATGGGTTAGAGTTCAAATTCATGTTCAAAAATTGATTGGTTGGATTGAGTTTGAATTGATGCCTTATATAAATCACATTAGTAACTATTTTGTTAAACCGTCGTCTCTTATCTTTATTTAATTTTATGCTAATTACTTATTATTAAATCTGTAATGATCACTTCAAGATCGAATCAAACTCAAATAAATTTTAAATTTATTTTCTATTTTACCAAATTTAGGTTTTTCCGTCAATAATTTAGATATACTTCATGTCTCAATAAATGCAATATATTTGTTAAAATGGAGTATTATACATCAACTACTCTAACGAATATGTATTATGCATCTAAATATTTCAAATTTGTTCTCATGTATTTATTAAGATCAAAATACACAAGAAACACAATTATTATAACTATAATGGAGCATATCTTGTGCTTCTTAATGCTTATTACGTTTTCTTTTGGGGGATGTCTGAAAATGTAATTCACAAAGGAGAAATCAGTCCATGTCAAATTTTGTAATGAGTTTATTAACTATTTGTGTTTGACGAATTAATTAAAAGGACATTATTTCACTGACTCGAACTATTTCCTTTTTCGAAACATAATTATTATGCCAATTTAAACACAAAAATAATTAAAATATTCAAATAATAAAATAATGAACAAAATTTTTGAGGTTAATAAAGACTTATAAAAATAATTTATTGGACACCAATATAAATTCATATATTAAAGATAATTAAAATTAAAGTAAAAATGTGTTTATTTATTTTTTAGTTTGGCCCTATTTATAATCCATGACCCAATTAAACCCAATTTAAATATCTTGAACTACCGATGGGAAGTAGGATTGGATTCCATCCTATATTGCCACCATTAGGGCTGCCGATAAGTCAATTTGCACCGAATTAATTATATCTAAATTAAAATTTAATTATCAAAATTTATATTCGAATTCAATTCAAAATCTTATAAGATTTTTATTAGTTAGTACCATATGTATTCGGATATGATGAATTTCAAAATTCGATCCGATATAATTGTTTTCTTTCTTTCTTTCTTTGCTTTTTTTTTTTTTTTGAATTGTATAAAAATATTATATTTACAAAATAAATTTATGTCAAATTTGAATTTTTGCAACTTTTTATTATATATTAACCCTAAAGTAAAATAGTTCACATTATACTAATACATAAGCAAATTATTATACATTATTATATTTGACATTTTTTTTTTCAATCTCTCTCTTATTTTTGGCTTAAACTCAATATTAATAGCATAATATTGATATTAATATAAACATTAGGTCAATATAATATATAGATTTTATTTTAAAATCTTTGTAATATCGTATAAAAGAGTAATTTAATAAAAAAAATTATTAAATTTTGGATTTAGATTTTTAACGGATCGATTGCTTAATTTCATATTCGACAACTTATTTTGGATTACAATATTAATTTATAATCAGATTTGATCCGTTGAATATTTTAATCGGTTAAAAATCTTAAAATTTATATGAAATTCAAATTGAATTCGAATTAAAATTCGATCCACGACAGCCCTAGCCACCACTAAATAACCAATTATTTGCTCAAAAAATAAAAATGGAAGAAGAACGGATAATTGTTGAATCATACATAATAAAATTATTGTTTCACTTTATTATCACATATGCATTCAATAGCTCACAAACTCAGGCACTTCTCAAGTAATAATTAAGTTATAAAATATTCTTGTAAAAAGTGAAAGTATATCAAACTATAAGAAAAGGTGACTTTGGAAAAGCAAAACATAGAGAAAGGAGTACCCATTGTACACAAGAGAATAATAATCAACAACTCAATCAGTGAATATAACAGGTCAAAAGAAAAATCTTAGGTTTGGTAAAACCAAACAAGAGAGTATCCAAAGTGGAACTTGCCTAAATAATTTTAGGCACTTCAACTGGAGCCAATCCAAAACAAGACCCCCACTTAATTATAAAAAGAAAAGAAAAGAAAAGAAGAGAAGAGAAGAAAAGAAAGGTTTGTTTGTTTTGTGTAGAAGCAGCTCAATCATTACACAACTCTGTACTACTTTTAAGGAGATAGATAATGTTAAATTAAATTAGTTGTGAATAAATTAGGTAAGATAAGCAGACAGTTCATTTGTTGATTCTTTAGCTTTTCATGTAATTAATTAAAGGAAAGAAGAAGAAATGGAAGTGTCTGCGCAATGAGGTTGCAATGCTTGGACTTTAATGTCGTGGAAATCAGTTGGCCACTAACATGGAATAT
Organism: Jacaranda copaia; assembly: GCA_014898725.1. Lineage (NCBI taxonomy): Eukaryota > Viridiplantae > Streptophyta > Magnoliopsida > Lamiales > Bignoniaceae > Jacaranda > Jacaranda copaia. The sequence continues at coordinate 566,535 of JACGDI010005459.1, read as the reverse complement.
TGTCATGCCATAGCTTTCTATATTCCCAAATTGAGGGGCATCACTCCCTTACACACATCAATGGAAACGAAATTTAGAGAATTATTTCTCAAGAGAAATTTTATTCTCCAATGCGATTTAAATTGGATTATGGATAATTTATTCCAAGGATATTTTAAATAAATACATGAGTTTTTAATTAAAATTTATAAAATATTAACTTTTTGTACATATGAAATGAAACGTGGATCATAGAATCATTTGTTAAAATTACATAAATATCTGTATATACATATATATATTTTACATGTATTTGCTATTGATGATATTGAGTTAGTCTACAAATTGTTCTCTAATCAGTCTACAAATTGTTCTCTAATTTTATTCATTAAAGTACTTTTTTATAAGAACAAAATAAGAAAATGCTTCACAAAATTGGATTTTTTATGTTTGACGCATAGGAAAGGCAATAGGTCGGGCGTAAGACGGGTTCACCAAAAGCCACCACCCAATTGCCCCAAATCCGAATCTTAGCGGTTTGGACTTGCTAAACTTGTTACTCAAGTTGTATGTTTAAAAAAAATTAAAAAAATATATTTTAAAAAATAATATCATCATAGGTTTCTAAATAAGAACAACAATACTGTTAACAAAGAATTAATTACTTAAATATTTATATATGCATATTTTTGTTCTTGAAAATTATAAATTGCAAAATTATTGCTACTTAGATATATATAAATATATTCAATACATAAACTACTTGTAATGATCATACTATTACTTTTTATATAAAACATGTACGTAATATTCGCATTTCTTATATATATTAATATATATACACATTCATAATAAATAAAATTAATATATATAATATTCTAACATGACAAATTTTGGATGGATTTAGGTCTAAAAATTAAAACTCAAAACTCGCTCCAAATTCATTCATACTTTTAAAACTCACCCGTATTGATCGAATTTGGTATAGACCGAGTTTTACCGGACCCATTATCATTCCTATCGACATACAAATTTAATTTTATTATAATCTATTATCCCCTATGTAAAACCAATATACATTAAATCCAAGTGGGAGCTTGCCTAACATATAAACATTTCACTCATGATATGTTTATTATGCTCCTATGACATAAAAGACAAAACCAAATTGCTTTTGATCTTATTAAAAAGAAAAGGGGTACAAAAGAATTTGGAACAGCCCTAGCATATCTCAAAAGTAAAGGCTTGCTCTAGAGCAGATTATACCCATTAGACAATAATTATATTTTAATTTACTATTTAAAGATTGAATGATTAAATTATCAGTTAGTGAAATTGCTGACGCCGGTTGTTAATCTGACTTTTCAAATGCAGTTATTTTTCGTTAATGCATTCATCAGCGGATTCTCAGAAGATTTGGTCTTAATAACAGATATATTAAAACTCGGTAAAATTATTATTATTTTCATTATTTAACTATGTAGATACTGTTAGTCCAAATTTATGGCGTTAAACATATTTTGTCCAAATTTCAAAACTTTTTAAAATTTCTAGTCCTCCTTCCAATTCTCTGTTAAAATTTGAATAGAAACGGCTATTTATTTATATAAAAAAAACTCTAAAATTTTATTTATTTAAGTAAAAAACCACAAAATGAATCATTTGATCATCACAAAAAAATTAAAATTAAATACCATAACACTCTCTAAAAAATATTTTAACATAGTATTTATTTATATATATGTACACAAATTTATATTATATATATACATACTTAAATACACGTGTACATGAATATAACTGCATACACATAAACATTTATATTTTATGTAAACCCCACCTCCAACCCCAACCCCCAACCCAATTCCCGATGGTCGGCGGCCGGCAATGCCTGCCTATGGCCTGCGGCTATCGCCTGACGCCGGCCATGGCCAGGCAGTCAGTGACCACGGTCGCTGGCCACCTATTCGAGCCACGGCCAGCCCGACTATGGACTGCCAGGGTTTAGGGGAGGGAGCGGCGGGCGGGTGCAGGGGTGGGGTGGGTGGGTGGCCTAACGGGGCCATGACCGGCCGACAATCGGCTGGCGGGGTTGATCGGGAAGGGGCAACGGGTGGGTGGCGAAGGGTGGGGCTGGGGGGATTGCCTGATCAATGGCGTAGGGGGTGTTAGAAAAACATAAACTTTTTCCTTTTCTTTATTTTTTAAAATTTTATTTATTTAGTTTTTTTAACTAATTTATTAAGGGCTAGTTTGAATTGAATTTTTAAATTATCTTATGATTATTTATCATATGATAATTTATGCATTTTTTTATTATTGTGATATAATTTTATTAGCATGATAAATAAATTTATAGGGCGGTATGTTAATTTATCATAGAAATTGTACATATAAATTTGGATTTTTGGCATTTATGTAGGTTTGAATATTTATTGCTACCTCAATTAAATAAATGATAAAATGGAATAAAAATATCGGATTCCATCTTATCATCCTGACCAAACTACTCATAAATATTAATTTATGTATTATCATTAAATATTAATTTAACCTTATTCAAAATAATTAATTTTTACTTATTTTATTTATTTAAAATTATTCAATTGTATTGTCCAAAATAATTTAAGTTATATTAAAATAATTAAAGTGATCAAATTATATATTTAAAATTATTAAATTTACCATTTTTAGTTTTAAGTTATTATATTATTTTAAATATATTTATTATTTTAATATTATGAAGTATATAATTTAAAATTATAAAGTTATATGTTATAAGAGACGGATTTAATTTTTATTTTTTCTTATTTTATTTTGAATTAATAAATAAATTTAATTAAATCTAATTAAATTACTTTAGATACGTGTATGATTTTAATTTTTTTTTAGTTCAACTTGATTTAAAAATTAATTAATATTTAAATATTTTTATGAATGACAAAATATATTTAGATTTGTTATGAATAGTTTAACAATGTTAAAATTACACCTTAAAGATATGAAAGATATTGCAAATAGGTCCAAATGTATTTTTGTCTAAAAAATAATGAGAATAGTTATGGGAGGATATTTCTAAATTTTTATATAAATTTTCGAACAATGTCAACAAATTTGTTTATGAGAGTAAACGGTACTTTAAAAGTTTCACATGGGGTGAAATTAGAGAGTCATTGCAATTTCTTTGAGGTTTTTTTTTTTTGTAAATAAGTCAAATTTTAGGGGATTTTATATAATTAATCAAAACAAAAATATTCAAACATTAATAATTAATAGAGTTTGTAGCATTTTTCATCAATTTTAATGACGAAGGACCCAAAGTGTTAAAAAACCAATGAAAATTGGACCAAATATGTTTAACACCATAAGCTCGAGACTAGTAGTGTACACACAGTTAAACTATGTGACCAAAAAATAATTTTCCCATTAAAGCACACTTACAAACTAATCAACTTTATCCTGTGAAAAGAAACCTGATAATTAATCAGTACAGAACAGTTTGTAGCACAACCAAAAAAAAAAATTAAAAGGAAGATTAATTATTATATATAGGAGAAGTTGGAGCAAATAATTGATACGAGGTTGACTGACTCTCTCTTTCGGTTATCTGGCCAGGTGAGTTTTATTGATACTGGGTGAGTCTTATAGTGGGACCGAATGAATGTATTCGATTCAATATTCATTGCCGTTGGATTGAATATGTGAGTGAGTTGTACTGCTAATCATTTTAGATTTGTCGCACCATAGCAGACGACGAGCAAAAGAAACATTAGCTATTGCTGCATGCTTAAGACATACAAATCCAACGATATTTTTGACATGCATGCCAGCTTGCCAGCTAGCTATCTATATATAGAATACTATCTATCTTCTGCAAAGAAATTGAATTTATTAAGGACTTTGATTATCCAATTAACACAACTCAAAACATGTTCATGTAATCATACGGCCGTCCACATAGTTGTGCAAACTACAAAGACATATATGTGAAATCCAAGAGTGGAAGTACAGTACTTAAATTTGCAAGTACATGCGGCTGGCCAGGGACGTGAACATAACCAGAAACCTCATACCTCCTATACGTGCTTTGTCGGAATATCAACTGCTGCAACAGCCCGAGATCAACAAGAACAACACTAGGATCATGTATGATTCTACCATCATCGTCAAAAGGTAATTTGGGATTAAGTTGCAGTAGCTAGCGTCGCAGAGGGATGGCCCTTGCTTAATTAATTAATTAGTTGCAGATTAATATACGTATACACACATATGTATATATTTCCTGCCAATATATATAAATATAATTAAGCAGGTGCCATCTCCTCTGCGACATCAGCACTGAAACCCCTCTGATATACAGAAGCTATAGATCATCTCTTCCATTTCTAGTTCCACAAATATGTACTTAATTTGGCCTTGCTGATGCCAAGTATTTATAGATGAAAATATGGGGATAGGGGCTGTTATTGGTGCCTTCTTAGCCTAGTTAGGTACGACCCATCTGATCTATGATTATGATATCTTTCAATTCATTTATCTAGATTGCTGCATGCCAAAAATACCCCCAAATTTGTAACATTTTGGTAAAACTTCTAGAATTCATGTTTTTTTATTTTGTTTAAGTTGACTTGACTCAACTTAATTCATGATCCAGAATCATGTCATGTCATGCATGATCTACATATCAAATGGCAAACATATATAAATACTTTATATTTTGAGATTTACAAGCACACAATTATAAATCCTTTATGATGCAATTCTAATTTAATCCGATAATTTTTTTAAAAATTACTAAATCAAATATTGTGGGCCTTTACCACGATAATAAGTCTGATTAGGACCCGAATTCGCTTTGTAAACGATTCTCATAGTAAATCTTTGAGTCAAAATGTGATTCAATACCTCTATTGCAATTAATGATGATACTTTAATGTTAGATTAAGGAGTCTCACTATTGTGCATAAAAATTAATCATCATATCTTATATTTTGTTAGAGCTTATTATTAGTACATCACTATCTTAAATTTTCTATCAATATTTTTTACCACACCACCTTAGAACACTAATTGGAATATTAAAAAAAATTTATTTGACAAATCTCAACAACCCTAATCATTTTCATGATTTCAATTCAAAATTGATATTCAACTAAGAATGACACATCAGTATTGGTCTTCTTCTTTTGTTTAAGGAGTGCAAACTCTTTTCAGTCTTCGTGTATGTCCAGGGGACCCACCCGCGCATGTTGGCAACTGTCATTGACATTAGTGCGTTCGTCCGTGAAAGAAATTGAAGTTGTGGCCACATCATGTCCACGTGTTTTGTAATAACTAATGTAGCTCTATACTCAGATGAATTCAAAAATCAGATTCTGGTGTGAAAAGTAATAAAAGACATCACAGTGTAAATATAATTTTTATAATTTATAAATTCAAAATATATAGTTTTTATCGAAATTGAGTATAATAATTTTTTATATGATAAATTTTGTGAATGATTAAATCATAGACTTTTATTAATGTCTTTTTCAATATGAATAATTAAATAATCGGTTAAAAAGTAATTTTTCATTTTATTTGTTAGCCACTTTTTCATAATATTTATAGTGGATAAAATTTTCTCACTTGCAACTATTGAGAGACAAAAAAATTCAAAAAAAATCTAAAATATTAAGTTGCTCTTTTCTGTTTGTTTCAATGTTGTTGAAGTTAAAAAGATGGATTTTGATTATTTACAAATTTCTCAAGGTCTTTTTTTAATAAACCCCTATAATATTTTTTTTTCACGTGAATAAAATGAAGTATCCTGACTGGTCTAGTCTAATTGTTTTTGTTTAATTAATTACTTGATTGTGGATATGGACTTTTTGTTTTTGAGTTTTAAAAAATTAAAATATGTAAAGATTAAATTAATTAATTTTAATTTTTATCATTAATTAAAAATCAATCAATTTAAGTCAATATATCTAAATAGTCAATTTTTTATTTAAGGCTCAATAAGAAAAGTTAAATCTTTTTAAAATTAATAAATGTTAATAAAAAATTAATCATTTTTAATTAATATTATATAATCTATCCTTTTGAAACATAAATTATTTAAATTAATTATTATGAGTATATATAAACATAAGATATATATTTTGGGGGCAAATGGCCCCTGCTTGCCCCCCAAAATTTGACTTTTTTTAATATTTTTATTTTTATTAATTATTAATTAATTCCAATATCTAAAAAAATTTAAAACATGGAAAAAATTAATAATTGAAAAATAATTATTTTGTTAAACAACTTATCAAAAGGTATGTACTTGAAGCTTGAAGGAAAAAGAATTGTACAAATAAATTTATAAATTGATACAATTTAATTATATGAAATAAGTCAAAAAATATATAATTTAACACATAAAATTTCGAAATATATGAAACAATTTTTTTTGAAGAATATGAAATAAAAATATATCAAATATATAATTTTATGTATAAATATATAAAAAAATAAAATTTACTTGTAGATTAATACATAAATTAATATAATTTTTAAAATTTATTACATTAATTAAATTAAATAGAAGAAAAAGAAAAAAAATGTAATAATATGAATCGATCCTTGGGTCAAAATTTCATATTTGAAATTTCACAAATTACATCTTATTTTGCATTGCATTGGAGATGCTTGAGCCTTTCAATATTTTTCACTCAACTCTACCACGCTCCAGAGTTGAAGCCTGCAGCTAAATTCCTAGCAAAAAAGCGGCTTAAGTTAAAACTGAAGTAGATACATCACACATACAGGGATGGTAATTGGGGGACTGCGGCGGCCTTTTCGATTTCAAAACCGTCTTGCCAAGTTTTTAAGGGCTTGAGAGTTGAGACCCGTTTTGAATTCAAATTTCAGTGAGTTGGACTACTTATTATATATTTTAAAAAGTATTTTTAAAAAATAATAATATCATAATAAATTTTTAAGTATAAAAACTATTATTAGTAAAGAACTGATTATTTAAGATATTATATATATATATTAGTTTTCAAACATTATAAATTATAAATATTATTGATATCTATTTTGCGTTAATTTTATGTCTGGAGTTTTTACGAACTCATTGTCATCCTTATGTATGTTAATTTTAGTTCGTTTGAAGAACAATGATGAGTTGCTTTTAAAGTCCACACCTTGAAAGTTTTGATCTCCTGGGACCACTCATTGATATGAAGAGAGTTAGTCAAACGCCACGTTGTTGCGTATCTATCAATAAGTGAACTTTTGTTTTTCTCCATAGATTGATTCCCTTTATCAAGAATAATTAAATGTTGCACTCCAATACTAGTTGAAACATCCTTAAAGTAAATCATGACGCAATTTACAAGGATGTGAGAAACAAAAAAGGAAAAGAATAAGAGAAGAGAATGTTCTAAAAAAATTGATATTCCTAAAAAAGGTAATAGTAGAAACATCTCTAGTTTGATGACTTACTTCAAAAATGCTCATTACCTTGGTAAAACTTGATTTTGTTGATAATGGATGCCAAAGAATAGTAGAGTAGTCTTCTTTCAATTGCAACAATTGATTCTTGAGTAAATGCGATTGATAGTTGTGAGATTCCTTTTATCAAACAGTTGGTGCGCAGAGATAGTTGTGAGATTCCTTTTATCAAACAGTTGGTGCGCAGAGATAGAGAAAAAACCTGATGATTGAATAGAGTGATGAAAAAACACAACAATTCTCAAATTCAATGTTCGACGCTCTGCCAGGTGGGATTGGCTCTGTGGCTACATGTTTTTATAGCTTTCTTTTGAAGAGTTCCAATCCAAGTGCATATCAAGAATTAAGTCTTAGTCCCAATTAAGTTAATCTCTTGAAGTATTAATCTTAATGAAAGATGAATGAATTTGAGTTTCAATAAAAGTTAAACTCTGTGCAAAAAGATTTGGTCTGCACAACAGTAACGTGGTATGGTTAAAATAAGATGTCAACTTACTGCTTTGCCCGATGCCACTTTGCAAGAAAAGAAGTCATATTCCCGAACGAAGACGTGTTTGATATGGCAACGAAGTTTGGAGTTGACGAGATGTAATTATGAGGTCTAGTGGAGCAAGAGTTTGAATGTGATAGATTTGGTTAATGCAAACAGACAGCGAATTTGGTTTTCAAATGGGTTTTGCTTAATTTAATGCAAGCAAATGGAATTATGTCCATGTGATTTATATATATGTATTACATATATAGGAGGTATGTGTGCATATATATATATATATATATATATTATATAATATATTTTCAAATACTTCTAATCTCGTTTATGTTGGGATTGATTTACACTTTTTTACCGAGCTTTGAAGTAGGAGCATTTGTAGACATATAAAATTTTTAACCAATTGATAAGTGATATATGTAAAATAATATATTAAATATTAATTTAAAATTTTCTATTTAAAATTTGGGATATATTAAATTTAATTCCAAAAGATATATAGTTAATTTAATTAATAATTTAGTATTTCTTTTATATTCAAATCAAGTATTGACACGTGTCAAAGGTGAATTATCTGTATTTACAGACCAATCATATCAAAGATATTTGATATTGACATTATCTTTTAATGTTTGATATTATTACATCAAAAATATCCCATATTATTTCTTGATATTTAACTTTATCTTATCAAAGAGGTAATTTTTGAAGGATTCAAGTTAATCTATAAGTCTTCCTTCTAAGACTTATATAAATGAATGATTCCAACTCATTCGATACAGTACAAAATTTCAACAGACGAGAGAAACTTGGAAGGAGTCCAACAATTCTCTCAACCAAATTCAAGGCGATCCACAACGTTCAAAGCGTTCTTTGTGGAATTCATATATTTTTGGCATTTGATTCGAAATCAAGGTGCGAAGTCCTTAAATTGGTTTTACTTTATTTAAAAAGATTCACGATGTTCAAGGCACTTTTCATGGAACTTTTATATTTTTGGTGTTTAATTCGAAATCAAAGTATGAAGCCCTCAAATTGGTGTTATTTTTTTATATTTTATTTAAGGAGATCCACGACGTTTAAGGTGTTAATCATGGAATTCATATATTTTTGGCGTTTAATTCGAGATTAAAGTGCGGAGCCCTCGAATTGATGTTATTTTTATTCAAATCAAATTTTAGCGAAATTTTCTTACACTTTAGAGGAAAATGGCTTGAAAAACATTAAAATTTATTAGGTTTATACTTGTGAAGAGAAAATACAATATCACTATGCTATGAAAATGATAGGATATGGTATATAAAATTTATTCGGCCTTCAATACCTGAATTTTGATGACCTAGATTGTGGCACCCCACTCAAGATAACCTTTAGTTGAGACACCATTTAGTTTAGTCTTAAATTTAACTAACAGAATTGTCAATAGGCCCATAAAATTCTTTCAAAACTCAACTCATCAAAGACAACAATGAATATCAACTAAAGTAACCTTAACAAAATGATTATGTACAAGCCATAGTTGATCCCATAACATTCAACATAATTAAGCATGACAGATATTTAATTCAACCTAATATAGCATAATGTCTCAAAGCCAAAGCTTAACATTCCAATAGACCAATATACACTAATAAGCACCTATTCTACATAGTGTGTCCCATATATCTAATCATTCCACGTAGTTAGGACCTTGGCTAGTCAAGTCTCCGAACAATTAACAAGTACTAACAAACAATATGAGTAGATGCCCACAGGGAAGTCCCTAGTACATCAATAATACCAGATAAACAAGTAAGCCAGCAAGGCAAAAGATAACATGTACAAATATGCCGACAAGGAAAAACAATAATGATTAACAAGTACAATTAAGCCATCATGGCTAGATAACAAGGTACGAACAAGCAAGTGTACCAACAAGCATTCAATAACACTATAGGACGAGTACAAGTAACAGAACAATAACAAGTTCCGATTGAGATAAATAACCAAACAATAACAAGTACCAAACGTGAACAAGTACCAAACAAATAACAATAGGAAGTTCTGGGTGCCAGTACAAACAAAAACAAACTCATATCAAAGTGCAATCAAGAACTAACCCTCATAGAGGTGTACAAGTCAATTAATAGATAACAAACAAGAACTTAATCAATTACAAATTTCAATAAACACGAGCGAGTACAGTATAAGCACGTTTAACCCTCGCAGGGGTTTTTCCACAAGAACCAATACATATAATCGAGCTCAGAGTGACAAACCGTCACCTCCATAACATTAGAAAACTACAATCACCATCAAGAGTCTACTAGTTTGCGGGTCCCAATTCTACGTCACCTAATCTAAAAGAATAGGATCACAATCAAAATCCTTGACCATATAATCACATTTATGCCAATGACGGTCTAAAATCGATACTTAATTAGCTAAATTGATAGTCTCGATAAAGACATGATAATAACGCTGGTTTCAATAAAGTAATATCGGGTCCTTGATTATATAAGTAAACTCATATCATTATCCCAAATTAATAATAATAGTCTAATTATCATAATTAACCTAATTATCGTAACTTAGGTCTCAATTCCATAAAATTAGGGTTTTCTAACACCTAATCCGCTTATTTAACCAAAATTATCTCATAATATATTAAATTCGAGTCCGCTAGATAGTTAAAATCATACATGCATGGTTATATGTCCAATTCTTATATCAATTTTACATCCTCTTTTACATAATATAAGATTTAGGGATTTTTTTCCAATTAACTCAATTAATCCCAAAATTATCATGAAATAATGTCAATTTGGGTCCACTAAGCACATGTACATCCATGCATGGCACAAATAAATATACAAGTCATATATCCAATTTCTAATCTTGCCACAGTACAAGTTTCTAGGAAGAAAATTCAAAGGATCTAAAACTTAAATCCAAACTTCCCAATTTCAATTCTTTTACCCAAGCTATGGTTAATGAAGCCTCAAAATCTCAAATCGAAAGCACTGCCACGATCGTCACTATGAGTTGAAGAAACTGTCCTAACTCCACCGCCATCCGCTACTGCCAGAATTGACCAAAACCACCACCAACAGCTGCATTTCAGCTCCCTAAACCAAACACCCAAACCAATTTTGTCACTTGCCACCGGAAAAGCCTCCAATTGCAGCCTTGAAACTCAAGCACCGCCACCTTGATTTAGCTTAATTCCGCCATCGCTACTGCCTGATACTTCAATACAAAACCACCATCTTCATCCTTGAGCTAAGGCCTTCAAAATTCGCTACCCAAATTTCAGCTTCTACCATTAGGGACACTGCGCCTCCAAGCTTCGCCGTGACATTAATTTCCAGCCCATTTTTCAATTGCTGCTCTATTTAGTTTTGGGAGAAAATGATATATTTGTATTCTACGCGATGAGAGGAAGAAAATGATATATTTGTATTCTATGCGATGAGAGGAAGAAAATGATATCAAATATGATAGGGTTTGGGTTGTTGGAAAAAGGTCACCGATGAGAGGAAGTCATGGTGGTGCATGGAAGAAAAATAAAGAAGTCAAGGGCTGGTTTTGCTAATTAAATGCCAACTTTCAAAAATTATGATTTCACCCCAAAATTTTCCTCCAACCTGCAATTGAGTCCTCTGAAGTTTGTTGATTCTTTAATTGATCCCCACAATTGTTTGAGTGTCTAACATTGACCCCTTTGATCCAAAAATATTCCATGCAAACCCCCAAAATTTTAAAAGATTGCTCAATCAGGATTTTGCAAATTGCAAATTGACCCCCAAATTTTAAATTTTCTTACAATAAAGGCCTTTTTATTTATTTTTCAAGCCATAAAATCCGATCAATCAATATCTTGAATTCTATATCCTTATTTTTCAAAAATTTCAAATTTCAATGGTGTTACACAAATTGCAATTGCGAGTAACATAATATTTTGCTTTTCTTCATTGAGTGTTTTGTGGTCTAATAACATAAGTTTCTTGTATAATGTGGAAGGTCAGGAGTTTAAGTGCAAATAAACTCCTAACACAGTGCGTGTGTATAAATAAATATATATATATTTATTCATTTTCCTTTTCGTTTGAACTAGTAAAAACACTTTAGAAGTTCATTGAAAACTAAAGGAGGTGGCCCATTTAAACTGAAATTGTCACTTTTTTCCCCATCAATATGCAAAAGAAAAGATAAAATCATAAAAGGGTACATCAAATTGTACGTAATTAGAGAGCGTATATATTAATTTGAGGTAGGAGTACATCTCTGCCCCTTGATTTCTAAGTCAATCATTTTTTATATGGCATATCCAGTGTATTTGACCACCACTAAAATGTGAATTAGCTAGTGTTAGTAGTAATTTCACAATTAAATGGCTTAACCTTTCTCTACATACTATTCGTTTATAAAATATTTTCCTTTATTTGGAAAAGTGAAAAATCAAGTTCAAATATCAGAATATATGAATAGTATAGGAAATGTTTGGTTATGTTTTTTTGTGTAATTTTATTATGAGTTTTGGGAAAATAAATTATTAGAGAATGTGAAAGTAGTGTTAGGAAATATAGTTGATTTTTTTATTATGTGTTGGGGAATAGTTAAAAATTAATTTTGGAGAATTTTGATATATTTGTTTATGTTTTGGAGGGAGATATTGTTTACTGTAACAGTTAAATCAATATTTTTTTGTTGGATTTTGGATATTAAAATAGAATTTAGTGATTTTTTTATTATTAGAATAATAATAAAATATATATAATATATAATATGTAAGCATATGTTGGAAAATGAGCAAGTTTTGAGGATAATGAAGGACAGTAAAAGGTATTTTAAGAAGAAAAAAAATTGTGTATATTTTGAAGAGAAAATGAAGATATGTTTAGTTATATTTCTCTAAAATAATTTTATTTTGAGAAAATATAATTTAATATTCCTATAATGATTATATACAGTGGTAATGAATTGACTACGACAAACGTCATTATTACAATCGACGGTATAATTACACTCAATAAGATACAATCTTCCGTTGATGCATTCATTATCTTTGAAATCATTGTATAGGAAATGTCGAATTATTAATATCCAACTTCCCAACTGTAATCGCTTATTTTTTAGATGGATATGAAATTAAGTTGCTCATGTGTATGTGTTTGTGTGAAGTGCTACTTTAATATCGAATGAAGAATCTAATAACTTATTATTTGTTTTGCTCTCTTGTATTTTTAAATTTGAACAAGTTATTTAGAAAAACAAGCACTTTACTCCTAAATACAGAAGTTGGTATATCCTTTATAATTTTTGAAATTCATATCGTTCAAGCCTAATTTTCTGAAAAAACAAATTATTGAAAATGTTTCCAATTTTAAAATTTTTAACATAAAAAATAAAGATGTGAGACATACAGCTGGTTATTAGAGAAGCATCACTACACACACACACACACACACACATATATACATATATTCTCATAAATGAATCCTGACAACCATTAGGAATTATGGTGTCTACATTATATTTGCATATTTTTTTAAGGTTTGATTTAGAACGTTAACTGTATAACTATTAGTATTTTAATGTACTGAATGATGTAAGTGATAGTTATTTAAATGTTTTTCTCTGCTTAGATGTAGAAGTCTGAAGTTTTGTATTTGGCCGACAACAAATTAGTTTGAAAAGTACCTTGTCATGGGTAAAAAGCAAATTTTGCTTCAAGTAAAATTTATACTTTAAACCCCACAACTTCTGCAAATTTACAAAATAGTCACTAATTTTTTGCTAAATTCTTCAAACAGTTTTTTGCCCTTTTTGACAAAATATTGGGCCGTCTAATTGTGCTTTGTCCTCCAAGTTAAAAAAAAATGCATTTAACTACTTGAGTTCAAAATATCGAATTTTGTCATTAAATTTTTATTTTTGGTGTAATACGATAAAATATTCTACAAAAATATTATTATTTGAGTATACAAAAATATTATTATTTGCTACTCAATTTTTGATGTATTAAAAACTTCAATTAATTGGATACCTTGGAGATATAAACTAATTTTATGAATATGTTTTCTTAAATTTGTGTATTTGTTCAATAAGCGATACGAGTCATTTGCAATGTAATATCAAATCAATTGGAATCATGTTGGCAACAAAAAGTACAAATCTTAGCAACAACATTTCTCTCATTTATTTATGAATTTGCGTATCATTCACTTAACAAATATGCATAAAGTTGCTCATTTGATAACAATAACATCATTTTAACAATGCTCATAAAAATTGGTTTTATTTAGGGTAAATAGCAGATATCCCCTCCTTGTAGGATCTTGAGCATTTTGCCCTTCAATCATTATAAATGTACGCAACGATTATTGAACATTTGCTAAATGTGCTCAGATATGCTTTCGTTCCATTTTTCAACAAAATATTCCAAATATTTTATTTATTATATATACTTCTACTTCTTATCTTTTAATTTCAATTCATATTATATTTTGATATCTTTGAATGTATTTTTATTTTTAAATCAATGACAAATTGATTGAATTTTCAATAGAAATGTCAAATAATTACATATGATATACATTAATATACTTAAAAAAATTATGTTAGCAAGTTATTTTAGGAGAGGTGCCATAATTTATTCTCAATTGAAATTCTTTAAATCAATTCAAAATTCTAAGTATATTATTATAATACTTTGTATTAATATATTGGCTAACAAAAATTCATATTTATATTTTAATATTATTTATAAAATTTATTTTCATATTAGATAAATTCTACGAATAAAAAATAACAAAAAATTAAATAATAAATGATAAAATTGCTCTTTATTAAAACTATACTAAATATATGTATATATATATATATATATGTATTTATATATGTGTACATACATAAAGGGTGCAGATTTTTGCACTCTAAGGTTTACCTCCGCCACTCCATTTTCTATTTTCTTTAAATGCAAATAACTTAACCCCAATTTATTTTAGATTATATTCACTAATTTTACATTGGCAAAACTACCCCTCTTCACTCCAAAACTACAAAGATGGTGAATTATGTGATATGCAAAGGCTATTTGATAAAATGTCAGTGAGGGATGTATCAAACATTTAATTAAATGAAGTTGTGTTCAAGTCATTTAACTTGTTGTATTTGCTGTCAATAATAATAATAATAATAATAATAATAATAATATCTCATTTGTTGAATATGAGCTAGTGAATGCTATGGATGAATGATGGAGATTTTTTAGCATTTGACTTATCAATATTGATATATAAAAAGCAGAACTTTTGTCATCATGTTTTCTTTCTTACATTTTTCAACTTCTCTAAATCAGAATTAGAAATATGTAAGTGAGAAAAATATAGGAGGTAAATACTTGACTTCTTTTAAAGTGGCTCTAATTTATTTCTCTTTATTGGAAGACATAACTTAATTTTGTTTCTCATTTGATAATACTTTAAAAATGCATATATATATATATATATTATACATTATATATACATAGGTACATATATATTTATAGGTATAACCCTACCCATGACCCCCAAATCCTGGCAGAAAGCGAAAATGTGGGTGGGTGGGGTAACGGTGGGGTGGTTAGAAGTTATATTTTGTTTTGTTTTGTTTTTAAACTTATTTATTTATTTACTTTTTGATGAAATTTAATTAAGTTAGATATATTTATTTATTAATATTATTAAGTATGTAACTAAAATTATTAAAATTATATAATCTGAAATAATAAATATAAAATTTCCTCGTTTTAAAATTTTTTACTTATTAACTAAATTTAGTTAAATGATTTTAAATATGACTATCTAATATTATTGAGTATACAAGTTAAAATTATATTGTAGAACAATAGTTTTAAATTTCTCTATTTTTTTAATTTTATATCTTAATTAAATTTATTCATATTATGTTGGACACATTTATTATTTAACAATATAGAGTATATAATTCAAAATTTTTAAAAATTATATTATTTAAGCTAATTGTGTTTTATTTTAATTTTTAATTTTAATATTTTTTTGAAACATATTTATTAAGAATTACATGTATTAAAAATTTA
Organism: Jacaranda copaia; assembly: GCA_014898725.1. Classification (NCBI taxonomy): domain Eukaryota; kingdom Viridiplantae; phylum Streptophyta; class Magnoliopsida; order Lamiales; family Bignoniaceae; genus Jacaranda; species Jacaranda copaia. Next base: position 550,501 of record JACGDI010005459.1, on the reverse strand, counting down.
AAATGCAAAACAATGACTTGTTGTAAAAAGAATATGTGTCATTTAATTTAAAGATATCTCATTTGAGCGAAGTACAATGCTACCTCATTGTAGACATGCCCACAAAACATTGAATGAGATATTTAAGAGCTTATAAGTTGATAAAAAATATTTGATAATTTTTTTCAAAAAAGAGTTTATAAGATCCTAAAATAAGATGTTATGAACTTATAAACTCATTTAAAAAAATAACAAGACTCTAATTTATTTTTAAGATTTTAATAAGATTCTTTATTTTTAATCATTTTAGTTATAAAATTGCCATTATTTACATCTTATAAGCTCCAAAATCTTATTTTATTCAAACACTTCAACAATTTTTAAAAAAAAAAAAATCTAACATTTTATAAGCTCTAAAAATATCTTATAAGATGTAGAAACTTATAAAATATTTTAAATAAACTTAGCCAAACAACCTTTTAACTTTAGCAAATTCATGTAGAAAAGGATTATTGATTGAATTGCGCCATATGCAACTTCAACAAATGAAGCATGTAATACCAACAAATAAGTGAATTGGGTTGGATCTAAAATGGATTATGATGGATTGGGTTCAAATTTCCAATCAAAAATTGTTGGGTCAAGTTCGAGTTGATCTCATTTTTTTTGTAAAATACATCACTAGCATTTTACGTTAAACTATTGTATTTTATTAATCTTTATTTAATCATATGTTAATTAATTATTATTATTATTATTATTATCATTATTATTATTATTAAATCTTTACTTACAACTTAAGATCAAATTAAATTTAAATTACCTTTCAATTTACTGGTTATTTTATAAAAGTTACTTTTATCAATAATTTTGGTATATTTTATGTTTTCAATAAATATAACAAATTTGTCAAAATGGAGTAGTATATGTGAAGTACTCTAATGGATATGTATAATATATCTAAATATTTCACATTTGCTTTCGTTATTTGTTAAGTTTAAGCTGTACTACTAATGGATTATATTTTGTGCCTCCTAATGCTTATTATGTTTGTTCGGGACATTGTCTGAAAACTCATATGAGAAATGGGACATCAATCCATGCCATGTCAATTTCTTTTGGTACAGAAGATTCAACTTATAATTACTTTATGAACCATTATTGTTTGAAGAACTTAATTGACAAGGTCAGTTTTCTCCGACTTGAATTATCTTTTTTCCAAACTTAATTCTTAAAATTAAATCTAAACCCAAAAAATATTAAAAGATCCAAACAGTCAGTGATATAATCAAGTTAAAATTTTGAAGTTAATTAAAAAGATTTATCGCATATAAATGTAAATTTATAAATTAATAATCACTGCAAGAAAAAAAATAAATTAATGACAACAAAGCAAGCAGCAACACAAAAGTCGTCATTAATTATGCATATTGAGTGAAAAACGATTTAGTTTTGTTATCTTAATAATTCTTACAAACTAAATAGTGACAAGAATAACGTTTAAATTGTCACTATCGACAATTAATGGCACACTTATGCTGATAATAAAAATCTAGTCACAAATTATAGTGACAATTTTTATTGTCACTCGGTTGTCACCATAAGGGTATCATTAATTGTTAATGATGATAATTTAAAACATCAATTTTTGTTGCTATTGAATCATATTGTGACAAACCAAAAGTTATTGCTACTGAAAAATTATTATTAGTGACAACACAAAAATTATTGTTAGTTAATACATATTATTAATGATAATTTTTATTTTGTCACTAATATTATATTTTTTTATAGTGAATAACTAAAATTTAATTAATAGTTATTTATTTATTTTTAAGGTTGGACTCATTTAATCCGTATTGCTACCACTCAGTCATCCACTACCGCCCAAAAAAAATGAAACATAAAATTTATCTCTTTTCATCATTTTCATGGTTCGTTCTTTTCAAGTGGCTTGGAGAAATTTTTTTGTGCAAAAAATAAGCGTGATTAAATTATAGCCCTTCTTAAAAAATAATTTTGAAAAAATAAAAACACAGAAAATTAAAAGACAACCCAACGTACACAAGAGAATAATAACTCAATTTAAATTTCTTTAAAGAAACAGCTTATAATGTTAAATTAAATTAGGTAACTACACAGTTTATTGATTGATTCTTTAGGTTTTAAGAAATTAATTAAAGGACATGTCTGGCCAATAAGGTTGCAATTATTGGACATCAATCTGGGTGGAAACAAATTGGCCCCATCATGCACTACAAGGCACAGCAATCAGCATCAGTCCATTGTGCACATTAGTGCAGACAAAATTTAGAGAATTACGCTTAAAAGAAATGGTAGAAATCTTCTTCTCCAGACTCACATATATAGCTAGTGCCTGCACCTACTTCAAATTAGGGTATTAATAATTTGCTCCAAGGAAATTTTAATAAATGCATGATGAGTTTTTTATTCAATTTTTTTGTTTTTAATTTTTGTAATTCATGTGTGATGGAGCGTCACATAGTTTTGTACTGAATGGATCGCTTAAATACTCGTATAATTTATTTTGACCCTTTTTTATTATTAATGTATTGAGTTTTATCTCCTGTTGTATTCATACTGAAGGAGTTGAAGGCATTAAATCTGCTTGTCTGCGCATGCTACTCTTTTTTCTCAATTCATGTGCCTTTCCATAATGACAAAAATCCCTACTACAAGTATCAACGGAGAGTAGTTTTTTTTTTTTAAAAAAGTTGAACCTTTAGTGTCTAGTAATACGAACGAACTTAAATATCATTAGTTATTATGTTACTGTCATTCTTTTAAATAAATATATCATTTTAACTGTCAAAGTGTTAGTCTAACACATAAGTAACTCGTGACAAATATGTAAATTTCAGGTTGCTTGGTGAGGAAGGTGAAAATGGACTCAAGCAAGATTGTGAGCTCGAACTTTCAGTCGAAGGCACAGAGGTTGAACCTGCAACCATAAAATTTTAGTTATCTAATACTCTCTTCTACCTAAAATACTTGAATTGGTAAGTATTAATTTGCGGTACTTTTACGAATTGGTACTCTAAAATATGCGAATATGATTATTGAAAGTAAAAAAAAAAATGGTACATAAAAAAATTTAATTAAAATTTATTAGCAAATATGAAATACAAACCGTTAGATACTTATTATTGTGAAAATTCAAAGGTAACTAAAAACGTTCAAGAGAATAAAAAAGCTACCAAAGAAAGTAACAAGAAACGAAAGGGAAAGAAGAATTGAGAGTTTGAAAGTTTAGTATTTGTCTTTTTGCTATTATGCATTATGAAAGAAAATTTTGTTATGTTTGTAATATTTCCTAAGCATCTTTGAATTAATTTCAACTTTTTACATTTTTATAATTTTGGTATTGATATAAAATATATGTGGATGGATTTGTTTAAATTTTATACAAATTTTATATAATTTTTTAATCTTTTTTAAAAATTTTAAATTAAAAGCGTACTAAATAAATTATATAAACATACTACATATCAAAAGAATATGCCGACTAAATTTATCTCCAACATACTATATTTTTAGTAAAGCAACGTGCTACATACCTCTAACTATACCATGTAATATAAAGTACCATGAATTTGGCAACTATGCAAAAAATCATAGGAGAGGAAGAGGATAATGGATTTAGTCGGAGCGGAATATAAGAATAAAATTGATATAACTTTGTTAGAATAAATTTCTAGGTCTTCCCAAGGCTTTCTTTTGAGAATTTACCGCTGTCCCCCCCTTCTAATCTAACTACCCTTGTCTGGAGTGGAAAGGCATTGTAGACTACTTCCCATGCCACTGCTGGCGTAGTGGGCTATATTTGTATATATCTTCTGCTATCTGCCAGCTTTTAGTCTTGTCTTAGGAAACGTAGCCATCTTTTGCTACAAGAAACGGATTAAGGTACATATCAATGTCAACATAAATCCCAAAATTGCTTTTTATCTTATTAAAATAGAAGGGGTGCTAAAAGTTCAGAATAACCCGCAAATCTCGAAAGTAAAGGTTTGGTCTGGAGCAGATTATATCTATTAGAGAATAATCGCTTTACTTATGACTTAGCTATTTAAAAATTGAATAATTAAATATCAGTAAGATTGCTTGATGAGATGGTTATTAATCTAACATTTTTAATGTTATGATTATGTACTAAAACACATTCATCAGCAGATATGAGACGATTTGGTGCTCTTAATAACATATATATTAAAACACACCCCTAAACCTAATCAACTACATCCAATCACTAGAAACCAGCTGATCACAATTGATTAATAAAAATGTACTGTTGGTTGGCACAATAAAATTTCATATACAATAGATTATTCAATTAGCATATATAAGAACCACTCATATATATATATATATATATATTATATCACAAGTTGGAGAACTGATCAATACGAGGTTGATGGATATATAATTTTCAAGTCAAAAGTCACGTCATGTCTTGTTCTAACCCCTTTCTTGTTCTGGCAATATAATGAACCCGTTGGCTGTCCTCACAAAAAATCACCTTTAGGGAACCATCTTTTTAGCAACTAAACAATATATCTTACAAAAACAAAAAGTCAAGAAAATTACAAAAAAAAAAAGGTCCGAAAATATATAGTAATAGTACGCCCGATGTTCTACAGCAGAAGGACCAATCATACATAGTAGAAGAAGAGCTTGATCTGGCGCATGAAATCAAACAAACTTTAGCTACATGCTCAACGCATGCAATTAAGTCGAACCGCGTTTAACCTAATTAATCTTGTTTAGTACGCACATATATTCTGCAAAGAAACTGAGTTAATAAAAAGGATTTTACCCAGCAAATTAGTGAAATGAAAACATGTTCATATGTATATATATATATATATGGCAGCATATACTTGCGCAAACTGCAAAGACGCAAGTAGTGAGATCCAAAAGCACACGCAGAGGGAAGACCTGCGCATAATAATCACAAATAAATTAAAGACACAAACCTCTTGCGCACGTACCTAAAATGTTTTCTTGGATATATCAACTGCAGCAGCAGCAGCAGCATGGAACATTATAACTATTGAACAAGCTTTAATATATACTAAGATATATATGATTATGATTCTGGATTAATCACTAGAAAATCGACGACGAATGAAACCTAGGTAGGTCCCAGGATGACGTTGTTGCAGCAGCTAGTGTCGCAGAGGAATGGCCCCTGCTTAGCTTAGATTAGCTTAGCTTCAGCCTGCGTGCGGCCAAGCTGCAGGTGCCATCTCCTCTGCGACATCAGCAGTACTGAAACCCCATCCATCTTTAATTGCTAGCTACCTCATTTCTTCTTCAACAGATGTTACCTACTTTGCTGATATATATATATATATGCTAAAGTATTTATAGACGAAAATGTGGAAATTAAATAAGGGCTTATTATTGGTGGCTTTGCGAGATGCCACAATTATTGGTAAGTGTTTACATATCGAAACTTGGTCCACGATGAGAGTATGTTGAAAAAATACTTTCAAAACTATAAACATCTTTTTAGAATTCTCAAATTTTAAATCTTTTTTATTTTGATTTGACTCGACTCAATCGGCGATATGTAAATCACATTCATTGAATCAACCAAGCAGCGACTTAGTCGTGGCTCTTGCCCGTCAAATGGCAGATACAAACCCTTTTTCCTTTCCTTTTGTGTACGTCCAAGGGAGCCCCACCAGGCGCACTTACGGTTAATTGGGTCCGTGGATGCAATTGAAGTGGTTGCTGCCACATGTCCACACTCCACATGTGTTTTGTAATGACTGCCTGGTGTACCTCATCCTTACTTTTTCTGTACGAAAAAGGCATAAAGTTGCCTCCCAAATTGAAAACAAATAAACGTCCTTTGCAGTCTTCTAGAGAGAGAGAGGAGACTTGCTGTGCTTATCAAGCATTCAAAGTGACTATATTCAAACTATTTTGTATCTTTTATTTCATTCATTGTTTTATTTTTTATTTTAATTTTTTATATTTATATTAAATATATTTAATTTTTAATTAAATATTTAATACGTATATCATATGTTTATAAAATGAAATAAGAAATGAAATAAAGAATTTAAATCGGGCTCAAACACCCGCCCTCCAAAATTTAAGTTGGTGCCAAATTCCTAACAAAAAATGGTCAAGTTAAAATTAAGGAAGATATATCAAATGTCCGACAAATACCGTTCTTAATCATACCATCAAATTAAATTAAAAAAAAACAAGACAAAAAAGGTAGAAATTAAATGTATGAACTATTTTATCGTCCCTCTTTTAATTATATGAACATTTTTCCATCCGACTGTATAAATTTTTCTTTTGTTGTTTAAAAGAGAAAATTTAAAACCCAATCCAATTATATATCCCACCCCCGGTGACCACAAGCGGCAATGGGAATAAATGGTGGGATTAACGAAGACGACGAAAGCTTTTTCTTATTTTAATTTTTAATAATTTTATTTACTAAGAAATTCCCGTTGATAATATCAGAACCATGGATTATTGGTTGTATTTTTCTTTACTTGTTTAACACATTTTTTAAAAATGAATTTTCTTCAAGGAAAATCTTTTTCAATTAAAAATACTTGTTTGAAATAAATGAATCTTCCAAAAAATATTGATCTTCTTAATAAATGAACTATTCTTAAAGTAAATCCAAAATTGATTTATCAAATGGGTACTTTTGAAAAAATTGATTTAAAGCAAATTGTTAAAACCACTGAGAAGTTTATTATGATATTTCTCTTCAGTTATTGCATAAATCTGATATTGATAAATGTAGATCTGAATATCGTTTACTTCATATTGGTTTAATTCAAGTTGCTTTTAAACCTCTTATCCTTGATAATTTTCCTAATAGTTTTGTTGCTATTTTGCGAGATGCTCGCAATTTAAATTGGAAGTATTCTATTATGAGAATTATAAAGTCAAGCTTGGCACATGGCCCTGTTTATTTTGATGTTTTTTCAAATTTACAATTATTGCTTTCTGATGTTAATATTTTACATACTGTTACTTTAAATATTAAGTTGCATGGTTATAATTATATGCCTAATACTGAAACTATTTGTAACTGTTATCGTATCTATTATAGACCTATTTACACTCTTAAGCCTATGTGTAAAATGATTAATAAGAGTAATAATGAAACAATTTTAATTGAAACTAATTTTTGTCAATCTCATATTACAACTCGTAGACCTATTAAATGGGATGAAGTTAAATTTCCTAATGATTGGTTAACTGAAAAAACTGTACATGTTCAACCTGTAATACAAACAGAGGTTAATCAAATAATTCAAACTCCTGATAAAGATGTTTCTATCTAATTTAGATTCAATAATAATAACTTATTAAAATCTTCTAGATCTACTAGATCTTCCTTTTCTTATCTTGATCCATTAGAGTATACTGTTGAAAATCTAAATTTGTCTAGGGCTTCTACCTCTCAATTAAAGGAATCTGTTTTTAATACTAGAAAAGGTAATAATCTTGATACTAAATTTGACAGATTAAAAATTAATCCTTCTAATATTGTTCATGGTATTAATATGCAAGACAATAATAGTGATGATACAATTGAGCCAACTAATTCGGATATGGATATTTTTGTGAGAAATGCTCGCATTTATTTGTTTGTTTTTAATAATTAAAACAAAATACGATTTTAGTCATGGATCTATAGATAGGAATTTAAAAAAAACTAAGTTTAATAAAGATAGATGGAAAATGTTCCGTGAATGGTTTTTTAACAATTTCTCTAAAGAACAACAAAATTCTTTTCAAAATGAATTTTATAAATTTGTATCTGAAAAGGATCAATTAGTTCCTTTTGTTCTTTGGTTTATGGTTATTTATATAGAACCTTATCTTTCTGTTATTGAACGAACTTATATTGTTGAAAGTGTTAATAAACAAAAGTCTATTTTTCCTCCACAAGAAACTTTCTAAGTTGACGGAAATAAAAACTTTTATTTCTTGGCATTTCATAAATTGTTTATTAGTGATCATATGCCTATCACTTCTGGAGAAATTAATCTTTTGATAAGACAACAAAATTATACTAATTTATATTTAAATGTTCTTGGAGAAAGTTTGGTTTCTTTAGATCAAAGACTTTCTACAATTGTTAATAATATTCATAAGCTTAATAAAATTATGGGTGACTTAGAAGAAAAAATTAATAAAACTGTTATTTCTCCTTATTTGCCTATCTCTATTGCCATGCCTAGTATTCAACCTCCCCCTGAAATTGATAATTTTATATTAAGAGATATGTCTGAACTTGAAAAGTTAATAACTAAAAAATTTGCTGAGTTTAAAATTTCTACTCTTGATAATATTATGGATGATGAGTCTTACCAACATGCTATTAATGAAGAAGTTAATAAACTTCAAAAATATGCTGATCGTCCAACCATGAGTACTTATTATTATCCACAACCTTCTCCTCAAGACGTATTGCATGAGGAACAAGATTTAATTCTTAATAACTCATACTCTAGTAAACATATTTATGAGTAGAATCTAGATGATTTTATAGAGTGTCATATTTATAATTTGGTGCATCGTATGTTCATTTATAGCATAATTTGTAAGTATAATGGCAATTCTGATAAAACTATTGCTAAAATGATAATTGTCGGTTTTACTGATCAACTTAAAGGTTGGTGAGATAACTATGAACCCAGGTTAATAAAGAAGAAATCCTTAATACGATTAAACAAGAACATGAAGGTGCAAGTGCTGGTAATATTGTTGAAAATGATGTTTATACTTTAATTGTTACTGTTATAGAACATTTTACTAGTAGATGGACCAATAACTCTTAGCATATTAGAACCTTGCTTAATGGCTTAAAGTGTCAGAGTCTCACCTCATTTAGGTGGTATAAAGATACTTTTTTGTCTAGAGTTTTAAAACTTTCTGAGTCTAATGTTCTCACTGTAAATCAAAATTTATTGATGGTCTACCTTCGTTGTTTGCTGAAAGGGTTAGGAAAACACTTAGGCAAAATGATGTCAATATTGACTATAATAAATTTACTTATGGTAAGTTAATAGGAATTTGTATTCAAGAAGGTTTAAATTTATGTAATGAAATAAAATTAAATCAACAAATTAAGCGTAATAATATTATTGAATGTAAACAATTAGGTCAATTTTGTGGGCAATTTGGTATGGACATTCCTAAGCCTATTGATAATAATAAAAATAAAAATAAAAAAGATGCTTTTTATAAAAAGAAAAAATATAGGAAAAAATCTCATAAAAAAGAGAGTGAGAGAAAGAAAGAGAAAATAAAAAATCTAATAAAAAAACTTCATAAAAGATTTAAAAAAATATGGTGCATGTTATAAGTGTGGTAAAGTTGGTCATTATGCTGATAAGTGTAAAAGGAGGTCTAAGATTAATAATCTTGACATTGATGATAATATTAAAGATGTGCTTTA
>JACGDI010005459.1:521486-532076 GCA_014898725.1 Jacaranda copaia | reverse complement strand
AAAAAAAAAAAAAATCATTTAGCAAAATCACTTCGTCAAAACTAAACAAACAAACAAAATTCACAAGGTAAAATCCTTCCACTCACCAGTCTCCTCATCAGCACGGGACTTCCAACCTTCGCACCGCTGCGAGGTCCCCCACTGCATCCTATAACAAGTGTTCTGCTCAATGACAGGCTTCCCAATCCAATCTCCCTTCAATCGTGGATTAAAATGCAGGATCCTCGGCGGGTCCTCTCCTTCCACCGTCTTCAGCCCTTGCAGCTCCATCATAAACTGTGAAACCATCACATACTGCCCCTCCTTCAACAGCGAAATCTTCGGGTCGGTTTCCGGGTGGGCCACCCTAGGTTTCCCCACAACCGTTATATGGGACCCTAATGTGAGCCCACAAGGCAACACCATAACTCTCCCATTCTTTGAAAACTCATCCCCAGTCACAGATATTGAATGCGGGCACAACTCAGCGTTACTGCTGCTATTACGATTAAGGTTACCAAAACTGCTAAATCCTCGATTACTACTATTTTTCCCGACCAATTCAAGCTCTTGCCAGAGCTTTCTGCCAAGCTCGAGAGCGTCTTTTGCGGACTTTGCAATCCCACTATCGAGGCTCAAATCCACAATGCCAGCAGTGAAATTCAAGCTCGAAAGCGGTGTCTTAGCAAACTCTTCGATTTTTCTCTCGGGTCTTGATTGATATGGGACATCAAGAGGGCGACTGGGGGCCTCTTTCTCCTCCAAATTTTCCTCGCTTTCAAGCACAACAGCCTTTGAATTAAAGAACCCATTACCGTTGCTAAACGACCCTTCTTGAGAAACCGAACCGAACCCATTTTTCAACACAAAAGGGACTTCAAAACAAACAAAGAGTAGATATAGAAAACCCATAACAATCAACATCCGAATTGATCTATGCCGGCTCACTGAAAACAACACGTCTGAATTCGCCCTTTTCATCTTTCAGTTTTACTATTTTTCAGCGAAGAAAGCGTAAAAAAACGTAGCTCAATAACAGCTTGTGATCATTAGACAAAAAGGAAAAAAAAGTTAGAACAGGACATTTCTCGAGAAGAAAAACAAGTGGGTTTTTTGTACGTTTTCCCAAACGGCCAAAAAAAACCCAACTAAGAAGTAAAGAAGAGAAAGAGAGAGACGCTAGGTCAGCAACACTTAGTTGCAACCGCGTCTGGACACAAAGAGAAAGCGAGAGGGAGGTGCTGTATAAATAGCTGCTCATGTTTATGAAGAGAGAGGAGAGAGAAACATCAGGTAAGTGGTGCTGGTGTGGGAGGCTGCTTTTCGGAAGGAAAATTCCTTTTCCAATTCATTTAGGAGTTATTATTTTGTGTTAGTGGGGTACAAAGGAAAGAGAGTTTCAGTTGCACAATAAATTAGGGTTTCAATAATCCATGTCAAATTGTATCCGGCACCATCTATTTATGTACATATTTAAATAGATTATGAATATTAAATTATGTATATTTAATGATATAATATAATTTAGTGAATCGAAATCCACCTACATATATAATCAAGTAAAATAGCATAATTTACTTACATTATATATTTGGAGCATGATTATTGTGGAGTTTTATTAACCTTTCACTTACTTTACTTAGATTAAGGCTATTTTTTTGGGGTTATTTGAATTCAAATTGTGTTTGTGGTAATTTGATAAAGAAAATATGATTTCTTATGTTTTTGTTATTGCGAAAACTATTCATGTTTTGCCAATTACTTAAATATATAATTAAATAAATTATGAACGTTAGGTTTTGTATCTATTGTTATGATGTTATTATATTTTTATATAGTAATTCACACTCCATTCGAATATATATATATATATATATATATAAGTTATATAAAACTTGGAGAGAATTTGACATAAGATTATCCTTTTTGAAGGATATTATTATGGGGATTTGTTATACTAATTTTGAGATTCATTAGATTAAAGGTTTGCTTTTATGGAATTACTTAAAATCAAATTGTGTTTTTTACCGTAATTTAATTTTGTTATAAAATATATCTTCTTATGCTTTTGTTTCCGCAAGAAATATAATTACTCATATGATGTCATTATTTAAATATGTATATAAATAGATTATAACATTATAGGTTATGTCTATATATATACATAATAATAGGATATTATTATATTTTATTCAGTGATACACAATCTGCTTAAATATATTAAAATAGGTGACAAAATTTCTTGTGAAATTTAACCCAGGATCATCCTTTTTAAGAGGGTAATTATTATAGGGATTTTTATTGATCTTCTTTTGACTTCAATTAGATTGGCAGTATTTTATGTGAATATTTCAATTTAAATTGTACTTTTTACCATAATTTTGTCAAATATAATTTCTTATGCTTCTGTTCCATAGGAAAATTATTCATATCATATTAGCTATTTAGGTATGCATTAAGTAGCTTAATTTATATTCGTTAGATTGTATACGTAGACCTAATAATACAATATTATATTATATATTTATTTAATAATTTATAATCTACTTGAATATATAATCATGTAACAAATTTTGTTAACAAATTTAATGTGAGATTATATTTTTAGGGAGGATAATTGTTATGGGATTAACCTTCTTCTACCCTGCAAAATATATATTTTTTATTATAGTTATACATGTATGGTAAATAGTAATTAAATATAGTGAAAAGTTATTAGCTAGGCTTGTACTACACTTTTCTAATGGTAAGCATCATAAGTGAGGTAAAACCTTAGCTATACTTTTTCAATTATGGGAATTATCTTCAATTACTTCAAACTTAATGTGTGGTAAAAAGCTATCAAATACACCACTAGTTTTCACTATAATTAAAAAAAGTTTAGAATATAATAGTTAATTGCCACATTATAAAAAACGTAGTAAATATTTAAATTATTTTTTACAACAATTAAATGTATTAAAAATAAATTAATTTGATGGTGGGTTTGGGAGGAATTTTACTAGTTAGCTACTTTTTTTTTTAAATTATGCGCACCAAGGGTCCATCAGGATTTAAACTCTTGAATTTATAATTATCTATGTGAGGGTGACACCACTATGTCAATGACTACTATGTTGCTAGTTAGCTAATTTAAGTATATTTAATTAATTAGTTAATTTTTTAATAATAAATAATTGGAGGAAAATTTTTATGTTACATTCAAATTTGTGGATTTTTCACTGTTTTGAGGGATTTTGCTAACTAGTTACATTAAGTATTTTTATTAATTAATCAAATATTTTTTAATAATAAAAATTGGAAGAAACCTTTTATTTTTTTCTCTAATTTTATTAATTAACATCATGAGTAGTTATTTGGGGGGTTTATTTGTTACTTTAGAATCCAATTAATTAATTAGTTTTTAATAATAAAAACTGAAAGTAATTTTTTATTTAACCTTAAAAATTATCTATTAAACCTAGTTTCCAATATGCTTTACCTTCTTTTTTTTAGTAATTTTTTTTGACTTAAGATCTTAATCTTTAGAGCCAAATTTTCACAAGATTTTTTGTTTTTACTTCACTAATTGAAAAGAGTGGATCAGCTCATCGACTTTTTACCATTATTTATATAAAGTTGTTGTAAATATAATATATTATTTACCTCACATAAAAATTATAGTAAATAAACATATTTTTTTCTATGATAAGATGAAATCTAGTATTTAATATGATTTTTACCACATATTTGGAATTTTGTATTACGATAAAATAATAATAATGAATAATTTTTTTTACTATATTATTTTTAATGAAGTAAAAAATATTATAGCAAAAAGCATATTTTGTTGTGGTGTTATGAAACTATCTGAATTCAAATTGTGTTTCCCTTGACTACAGTATGCTGAAATAAAAAATGATTTCTCATGCTTTTATTCTTGCAAGAAATTATTCATGTCATGGTAGCCATATATGGATTACAAATGTTAATTTTATATGCCTAATGATAAAATTATTATATTTTTATTTAATAATTTACAATATATTTGATCATGTCCAAGTGGCTTAGAATTTCTTAAGGCAATTTAACATAGGATTATACTTTTTTAGAGAAAATTATTACGGGTTTTGTTAACTTCCGTTCGAGTTAAATTAAATTAAAGGCATCTTTTATGGAATCATTTATTTGTTCAAATAATATAATTTTATATTTATAATTTAAATGAGAAATTATTCATGCTATATCAGTAACTTAAATATGTATTTAAGTAGATTACAAAAATCAAAATATAGATGGGCAACTATATCATATTATTATATTTCAACCCATGGGTCCATAATCTACTTGTGTATGTACTTAAGTAGGTGACAAAATTTTTCAAAGGACATTTAACCTCAATTATAGTTTTTGGGAGAATAATTATAATGGGGCTTTTTATTGACCTTATTAATTAAAAATATAATTAGATTAGAAGATTTTTATGGTATTATTTGAATCCAAACCGTTTGTTCACAAGCATAATTTCTTATGTGTAAAGTTAACGATTGTGAGAACATAGAATAATATTACGAGAATGTGAGGAAGAGATGGTATTTTTTATTGAGATTACATTTAGAGAATTTGGTGGGAATTAATGTGAGAAATCTTCATGGGAAAATCTGCTGCCTTTTTATTTATTTGAGGAAGAAAATCTGAAAAATAAGTTTCAAAGTTGACTTTATATATTTGTAGCCCATTCAGAAGATGTCTAAATTCTGGTGGGTTTCATTAATACCTCAATTTTTAGAAGAAAAAAGGCTCCACTGGCGGCATTAATTGAATGGTTGTTCCTATTTGAATGTCAAATGTGAAGGTGGTAAAGTTGACTCTTTTATAACATTAAATGGTTCTTTCTAATTGATCTGAACTTTATTAAGTTTGTGGACTTAAGCCTAATTTTATAGTACTTTGTTGAGAGGATATTTCTCGAAATTTTAAAATAGTTTATTTTATTTATAAACGCACATAGAATTCATTGAAATTCAAACTCGAAACCTCATACATATAAGTGTGAAAGTAACGTCACTCAATTAATTTACTAACGGTGATAATACAATAATATACATATATATAACTATTTTTCACATTCAAAATTAAAATATTTCAAAAACTTTATGAAAATACAATAAACATTTACATCACGTTTCGCATATTATCGTTTACAAACATAAAATATGGAAAAACTGCTCTACATTTGTAAAGTTTTTCCTATACTAATGTTTCTTCTTCTTCTTATTATTATTATTAAAAGTGTTAAATTTCAACGGATGAAATCGATATCTAAGTGCATACCATGAAACAGAGTGACAATTGACAATTTATTAGTAAATGGTAAATTTACTTTATATACATATATTTATTAATAATTCCTCCAACTACATTAATTTACTATTTGACATTACTAATTAATAAATTATTTAAAATAATGCTTTTAGAAGATAATAATATCTCATTGATTGAATGCATAAAATTACAGCATTTGGTTTTACTTTTTAATTTTTTTTTCTTTAATTGAATAAGTGAAATATATATATATATAACACATAATTTATGCTGCTATTTTTGTTGGCGTGAAACTTCGATTTAATTGTAACTCGGTTATATCGATTCATTAAATAGCTATTTCACTCAATCGATTTCCCAAATATGAAGTGATTCCTCTACGGAGGGAAATCTACTATTTGAAAAGTGAATTCTCAAGCTCTTGGTTTAAGGTTGCTTAGATTACACTACAGAAACTAATGGAAAAGCTGGTAAAGAAAGTCGTAAAAGAAAAGCTGTTGAAGTTTTAAAATTTGATAAACCCATCCCGTCGTGTGGTGTGGGGAAGGTTTGCTAGAATCTCTTGAATGCAGGATTTAGTTGGGCGGGCTGCTTTCGAAATTCGTTCACATCAACTGATCTTCGACTTGGCTCCTCAGCTTGGACTGAAGTTTCCCATACAGATATATACAGGTTCAGTTGGATTCCCCTTCGAAATCTGCGCACATTTCTCATTGACTTCGACTATAAGTTTTCAAGCTATATCTGTGGCCATTTTTTCAACGGAGTGAACCCTTTTTTAGTTGAGCCGATGAGATTCTTGGGGATAACAATCCTATAAAAAAAAAAAAAAGAAGAAGAAGAAGAATGTTTGCATTTATTTACAATGATTCTGATACAACTATACCAAAATTCTGCAGTTTTATTTCAAAGTGTCTGTTTATTTTGAGGAGACGGATTTACTCTAATCCAATGTAATGGTAGAAGACCATTTTTATTTTAGAATAGAACCGTCTCGTTCCGCTCGTACTAGCATAGCATAGCACTGCGTATTCTGGTTCCAATTCATTTTCCAATTTCCAACAAATATTTCTATAAATACAGGTGCGGGTGGTCCAATAATGCTTGTACGCGAGATATATATCTTTCCTGCATTCATTTTGGTATTGCAAATACAAATTGATAATTAGACGCATTGACAATACATAATCTACCTTATGGAGCCTCGGTATAAATATTAATTGTAGCATCTACAATAAAGAACTTAGCTCCACCAATACTGATTAACTCGAAATTATCACAAAAATTATTCTCACATTTTATTATATTTATTTTATAATTATTTTATCATTAGGTTACTTTTTATAAATATTATTTATTGTTACTTTATTATTATTGCATCATTTAAATATAAAATATTTTTTTGATAACTGAATTTTGATAGAAATCCTCTAAAATCGAAATGAAAGGTGATTTTTCATTTCAGATTTGATATTTTGGCCGAAACATGAAACACTGACTATATGATTGCTCGAATCAATTAAATTTTGAGGGTGTTTGGCTAAGGTTATTTAAAAGTTCATTTAAATTGCTATATCTTAAAAGATATTTTTAAAAGTAGTAAGACGTTAGATTTTTTTTAAAATTAGTTTTTAAAGTGTTAGGATAAAATAAAAATTTGTAGTTTATAAGATGTTAGTAATGATAATTTTATAATTAATATGTTTAAAATTAAACAAAAATTGTTAAGATTTTCAAAATAAGTTAGGAATTCCTTATTTTTTTTAAAAAGAGTTTATAAAATTCTAATGTTTTATTTTAAAAGCTTATAATATATTTTTTTTCTCAAAAAATTACCCAACACTTTTGAAATCTTGCAAGTTCTCAAACATTTATAAAATGTTTTGAGCTTATAAACTCACCCAAATATTCTTTTAGCTTGAATTAAAATTTTCTCAAACTGAATTAATGATACTAAATTCCTTACACAATTTTTTCCAATTATTATGGAGATAAAATTGGGGGTAAATTCAAAATTAATTAAAAGACACGGAGTAAAGTCAAATTTCTAATACGTTTATGTGTGGAAATAAGGTGTGTATCCTTTTTATTTAATATTATTTAGGCTTAGACAACCCTAATCGAATGATGATCACAATACACATATGGGGTTCACCGATAATTATGTGATTATGGAATCATAACACAGACAGAAACTGTTTACAGCGGTGGCGCAGTGCGCAGTGCGCAGTGCACCGTGCACCCAATGTAGTTCACATTATAATGATTAGTAGTACACTGGCTTGGCTTCCAAAAGTTGTACCTCTCAAGCGCCAACAACAAATTTGATTTGTCTTGGTCCAATCAAAACCATGTGGGTCTACCCGCGTGGGCCAATGCACCAGTCTTTTTCAAGAGAGCCGTTGCCGTTGCCCAAGTTTTCGTTTCCGTTTTGAATTGAGAGTTGATTTGGAATTAGTCTAATTTGATTTTTAAACAAATTGTATACATTCCGCGTATATTATTTATGTAAGAAAATCGGCTCAAAACTACTTAAATAAGGAAAAGAAATGAGTATTCCATATATTTTCTAAAAAATATTGCAATGAGAAATGAATGATATATGAATTTTGCTCGTTATCATTAAAATATATGTAAAAAATAAGTATTCAGAAATCAATTTATAACTTATTCCGGTATTACATTATATGCGTGATGCTTATACTTATTTTTTTTATGTGTATGATTAAATTATTTAATATATACTTATAATAAAACTCAAATAGAACTATTTAATATCTAATAGTTTTTTTATAGAGCTATAAACGCCTCATATTAAAAATACTGCCATTGTTCATTAAGTTTAAAATGTATAAATTATATGTAAATATGCTATACTGATATAAAATAAAATTTGATTAATAAAGTATAAGATATGTTTTACGTTAACATAGGTGGTTTTTACCCTCCATACCTCTTTGATATAATATTAGACAAAGACTGAATGTGTTACCATATATTTTTTTAATTGAATAATAAAAAATAAAACTAATATACTACACCCAATTAATTTAACAATTTTATGAACAACTTTTCAAATATTAAATTGTGAAAATGTCAAGTGATTAATTAATTTCGAGGTTACTCTTATATTTGTAAGTATAAGATTTAAAATTTAAATTTAATCAACTTTTAATTAGCTTGTATGTGTAAATAACAAAATAGGTTATGAAAATTGAAGTTCTGTAAGGGATGGGGACCTTCCGAATGATGCTGACCCTTGGAGAAATAATAGGATAAAAGATCCTAATTCCAACACTATTAGAACAGTATAAAATAAGGGTTTAATATATTTAAATTTGAAATATCAGTCATCCCCAGTTGTCATTTGGCGTAAGCTTATAAGTTTGACCTGTCCAATGGCTGGTTTTGTCGACCGACATTCGTAGCATCTTTTTCTTTTATTCAATTAAATATGTACTTCCCTAAATAAATTGCAGGACGTTTTACGGATTGGATGGCGGACCTCGAAAAATATTTTTTTAAAAAAATTAAAATATGATATTTTATTAAAATAAATCACACATTAATTTTGTGCTCTTTGATTTTAATAATATTAATGTCAATTTACGTGTATTAATTATACTCAACTTTAGATGGACGTTGATGGAACTACTTATGTTGGTTAGTGTTAATTTATTTGTGTGTTAGGTATAAGTACGAAATTTTGATTTGGACTCAAGCATTTTCTGATACTCGCTATGGATTTAATCTTGTGCTCAATAATAAATCATTAAGGTTGCTAGTGTGCTTCTCAATGAAAATTCTTCGAGGCTCAAGTCAAATTTTGATAAAGAAGGTAGTGTATATATAATAAATTATAAGCAACACAATAAGAATTGCATACCTTATACTGTCAAATTTAAGAATATTTATAATAATAGGGAAAGAAGTAAGTTGGTCTTCAATAGAAGTGCAAATAAGTTGAGTTTGACAAAAATTAAAAACGCGAGCTCAATCGATGACCCTCCTTAAAGACTTGAGTTTGAGCTTGCGAGCTTGGTATTAGTCAAGCTCAACTCAGTAAAATATTAATAATTAATATATAATAATTACTTAATATTATATATAAAAATTTAAAAATAGAAAAAATGAATCATTAATATATAATGATTATTTAATTAATACATAAAAAATAATTTAAAATAGAAAACACCGAATCAGGGTCAGGCTCATCTCATTACACAGCTCAAGCTTGAGAAGCTTGATTTGAGCTTGAGAAGCTTGACTTGAACTCGAATTCAAGTCGAACTATAATCGAGCCGATTTGATTTATCTTATGCTATTAATCTCAAACAACTACATATATTGGGTATATTCCATCAAAATCTTATAATCTCTTTTCATGAATAAAATTTTGGCTTTAATTGGTTGTTGATTTACTTTTTGCCCATATCTCGGCAGAATGTTGGACTTCGGGTATAATGTAACAGAGAGAGAAAGATTGTAACCACTGCCAATTTCCTATATTATTCATTAAGAAAATTTATACCTTTTCCTTTTAAATTTCATATAAAAATGCAAAGATTAAGTTTAGTGTTAATATAATTTATTAAAAATAAATTTGAAAAAGAAATAGGATCATTCTAGTAGGTCTGCCTTTAGCAGTAAATTCAGATTTTAGGTATCAAATGATTTATTGGATAAAAAAAGGTGGGTTTGTAGAGATGTAGGCGCCAAACAATGGTAAATTAGGCCATTAGACAATTGGTTATGGCCATATTAAATTCAATTTGAGTGTACCAAAAACTTATGGTGCGATTTATTAGGCAGGTTGTCTTGTTGGATTAAATTGATTAAAGTTGGAATATCTTGTCGAGTCAATTTCTTCCTAAATTATGGGTTTTTTTTCTTGGTATTTCTCAAAATATTTTTCAACTCCTAAGACAATTACAAAATACATACATGCTTCCCCATCCTTTTCCCAAAAACACAAAATTTTAAGACCCAAAAAACCGTCGCAATTTGTAACACCCCTAAAATTTGGTATTTTTGAAAATTAAGAATTTGAAAATCGAGATATTGATTGGTCAAATTTTAAGACTCGAAAAATAAATAAGAAGGAATTAATTGCATGGAAATCAAAAGTTTTGGGGTCGAATCGCAATTTGAGAAGATTTGATTGGACCAACATTTGAAAGTTTTGAGGGCCCAAGTGGGATTATTTATGGTCAAATGGGCAAATCCTTGGCACTAACTAGGTCTGGGGGTTGAATTGAAGACTATGGACACCTTGGAGGACTTAATTGGAAGTTGGACAAAATCTTA
>JACGDI010005459.1:507283-521386 GCA_014898725.1 Jacaranda copaia | reverse complement strand
TGGTGGAGAAGTGGAGGTTCGAAATGAGGAACGATAGCGAGTGGCGAGCTAGGTGAACCAGCGACGAAAATTGAGTTTTAGGCGGAGATATTTGTAGAGGGTAGCTCAACGAACATTTTGGTATAATGGGTTACTAATTTGAGCTACTGTCGACGATGGAATTGAAAGAAATCCACAAGGCGGTGAGAGGTGGCACTGAGTGATTGGAGGTGAAATTGAGGGCCTTCTCGGTGGCGAAACATGCAATTGATGTGGGTGTTGAACAACCTTAGATGAAAGGCATCTTTTGGGGGTGAGGTTGGCCTTTTCTAGTAATGGCACATGGCTATGGCGTTGAGGCAGCTTCTTCAACTCGTCACGATAATTGTGTTTGTGCTCTTAGTTTGTGTTTTCGGAGCTTCGTTAATCGAATCTTGGATAAAGACTTGGAATTGGAATTGAGATTTGACCTTGTATTGTTGATTCTTGATGATTCTTGTATTATGTCAAGAGAATATAAGGAATTGATATAGAATTTGATATGGGAAATGGGGTGTGGACCATGCATGTGTAATCTTGTAACTTGTGGACCCAGATTTACATTATTTTATGATAATTTTGGATTAATTGAGTTAATTGAAAGATGAAAACCCTAATTTGTGGAATTGAGACTTGAGTAAAAAAATTGGGTTATTGAGGATAACTGGACTGTTATTATTGACATTGCGTGTTGCTATGAGGTTAATTATGTAATTTATAAAAATATAAATATCAAAATAAATCACCATGTGAATTAATTGCATATTATTTTATTACAATCATATATCAATCATTATATATACATGCACATCATCCAACTATAAATATAAATACATAGTTTAAGTAAAACAATCAATTTGTAACACCCCTAAATTTGGTATTTTAGAAAATAAGTTTTGAAAATTAAAATATTAAGTTTGACAAATTTTGGGGATCAAAAATAAATAAAAAGGACTTGATTATAAGAATTTTGAAATTTTTGAGGTTGATTTGAAATTTGAGAAAACTTGATTTTCAAGAGTCTTGAAACTTTGTGGGTCAAAGTAGGATTATTTTGGGTCAAATGGGTTAAAATAAGGCCTAACTAGCTCTAGGGCTGAAGTGAAGAGTTTTTAAAAATTGGAGGACTTAAGTGCAAATTGAACTAAAATCTTGGGGGTCAAATTTGAATATCTGAAAGTTCCCTATAAATAGTCCAATTTTCATTTTCCTCCCCCATTCTTCCTTTGTCTTCACCGTTTACACCTCTCTCCCTCTCGCCGACAATTTCCATCGACGACAACCCCAACCTGCAAACCAATTAGGAGTTAGTTTCTTCTCATCCCTAGCAACACATTGATACCACATGCACTCGAAATTGACCAATGAGATGTCAAAAAAATGAAGCTAAAAGTGAGCTCATAGCAAAGGTGGTGAGTAGCTCATCTCCGGTGACTGTTAGATGGCCAAGGCATAGGTTTTGATGGGCTTAGCATGAGGAAGATGATAGTGTCTTCAATTTAGAAAACCAACGAGGAATGGAGGAAAAATTGAAGAAAAATGGGGCGACACGTTAGTGGCAGGCTGATGGTTTTTCGGTCAATTGAACGGCTAACTGATGTTTGAATCCAAAATTTATTTGGGGGGTTCGCTAGATCGTAGCAAGGTGCATAACTTGGTGGCGTTGTGACTCCATTTTTCCGGTGACGGCAGTCCCGAGATAACTTTTCATCTCATCACGGTGGTTCCAATGGTGGAATTGGCTTGTGAATTTGATGTCTCGATAAGAAGATTTGGGTAAAAGTTGGAGTTGGGGATTAAATTCGTCGTGTTGTTTTATTCTTGTTAAATCATGTTTTGTAGCGCAAATGAGAGTATTAAATATGATGTGGAACCAAGATTCAATCATGCATGTGTATTTAGATATCTTAGTGAACCTAAATTAGTATTATAGTATGATAATATTGGGATTAATTGAGTTAATCGAAAGAGAAAATCCTAAATCTTATATTGTGTCAAAGAGGATGAAGAATAGATATAAGAATTGGACTTATAAACCATGTATGTATGATTTTAATCGTTTAGCATACTTGGATTTAGTATATTATGTGGTAATCTTGGTTAAATAAGTAGATTAGGTGTTAAAAAATCCTAATGTTATAGATTTGAGACCTAAGTAACAATAATTGGGTTAATTAAGATAATTGGGTTGTTATTTTGATCTGGGATAATGGTATGAGGTTAATTATATAAATAAGGACCTAATCATGCCCTTTTACTAGTATTGATATAAACCCCGTAAATAATCCTGTATCAATGGCATAATTAGTCGTACCGTAATGATAGTACTGATCAAACCCTGGAACTGTCATATTAGATGAATAGATGTTGATTTTAGATTATTGATAGTATAATTCTAAATATTAAGGTTGAATGTAGATTTTGATAGTAAATGTACTATTTTGGTTAGTTGACGAAGAAATGGGTTTTGTGGTCTAGTAGGCGGCAATTATAGTTTTCTAAGACTATGGAAGTGAGGGTATGCCAATCTGGCATTGATTACACTTGTTTGTTCTTGTGGAAAAATCCCTGTGAGGGTTAAATATGTTTCTATACTGTACCTCTTTTTGTTTATTGAGATATGTGAATTGTTTAGAATCTTGCTTGTTATTTGTTAATTGATTGGTATGCCCATGTGAGGGTTGTTTTCTGGAATTTGTTTTGATACAAACTTAGTATTTCTGTTATGGTGCCAAGAACACACACTGTCCCAATTGGTTTGAACTAATTCTACCTACTATATGTTTAGTCTTGTTCCATTATTTGAGCCTATTCTGTAAGTTAACCAATCACCATGTTGGCATATTTGGACTATTATACATTGTACTATTACCTTGTTAGCAAATCCAATTGATTGATATGTTATATGTTTAGGCTGAGTGCCAATCCCAGCAAAATGCTTGAATATGCTTGGATATGTTAGTGGTACGCTAGGGGCTTTTTCTTGGGTATCAACGATACCACTAGAGGCGTTCCCCTGGGTATTAGCAATGAGTCAGGAGCTTTTCCTTGGGCATCTGTACCTAGTGATGAGTCAGGGGTGTTTCCCTGGCAACCTACCAAGTACCAAGCTATCACACTTAGGAAAGTTTGACTAACTAAAATAAGGAAAATCAGATATGCATGTTTTGTTCTGACCTATTGGAGTGTATGTGATATTCAGGCTTGTTTTGTTTTGAGTGTACCCCAATTGTTTGTGTCCTGCTTGTGAGGCAACAAGGACGATGTAGCTTCTTGGTTTGGGTTAGGCTATTGTCTAGGCCAAATGAGCCGTTTGTATTTCCTCCTGAACTGATTTGATTGGGATGGACCATTCCTTCCGAACTGATTTGATTGAGACGATCTCGAGTCGTTCGAGTTGATAGTCACAACCCTCGAGCTAGTACCTACTCAAAGCCTTGAATTTGATAATGCTTATTTACCGGTCTTGTTATTACATGTTTCTTGATAAGTTCTTGTCTTGAATGTTAATTAATGATTAGTTAGGTTGACTCTTTCTCGGCAGATCCCTACTGTTCTTTATTAAGATTATCTCTTACTTAGTCCTTTGGACTTACCTCCTATTTTGTTTTTGATTTTCTCAGACATGATTAAGTGAAGGATACGAATTTCTGGCTTGGACTGAAAAGAATATGTTTTGTAATAGAGTAGGTGCTTATATGTGTATATGGATTCACTGGAATGTTAGGCTTTGACTTAGAGTTATTGCGATATGTCAAGTTTGAATTTGTGATGTATTGTAATACTTTAGGTTTGAAATTTTGATTTTTCAGGCTTATATTATATGATGTTCGTTATGGGTCTATTGCTTGTTATTGAGTTAAGTATTGAGACTAAATTGGCGGCATCTCAACTTAGGCATTGTCCTAAGAGCAGGCGTTACACAATTTCACCTTACAAACCCAACAAAACTACAACTAATTTAACAATAATAGTAAAATTTGTCTCCCCTAAAATATAAAAAAACAAACAATTTATTCTGAAATTATTTTTCATATTTTTCCAAAATAAAAAGAAACACTAAACACATTCTTCATTTTTTTTTTCAAAAATTCATTCTCCCAAAATATTTTCTACAATTCATCCAAAATGCAAGATAACGAAGCCCCATATTTTTCATTTGATATGGGAAATTTGTTACATATATAACTATGAACTTTGACAATATTGTTTAGGTTGTAGCTAGCTAGGGTTGACTGGTTGTCCATCAAATTGAATGATGTATAGTTGTTTACAATTATGATTGCTACACTCATCTTGATAATTCGTTCATATATTGAGTTTTTTTTAAAATTATTTATACACCTATATACACAAAAAATTTATTAAGATTTAAATTTTAAATTACAAATATAATTGTAATACCATTAAACTAATTAATTATTAAGTTAGTTCACATGTTGAGTTTATATATATAGTTCAAATGGTAAACAAGATAGGAATGGGCTACGACCCTCAAGCGAGATGAACTTTGGCCCGGTTGCTCGCTTAGCTCGTTTTTCAAGCCTAGTCAAGGCTAGATTCATGGTAAGGCAAGTATCTTAAAAGGTGTTTGTTTAAATTTATTTAAAAGATTTTATAAATTTCTACATCATATAAAATATTTTTAAAATTTATAAAATATTAAGTTTTATTTTTAACATAAATTATTTTATTTTTAAAATAACATAAATAAAATAAAATAAAATATTTTTGAAGTTTAAAAAATATTAAATTCTATGAGTGTTTGGGAAAAATAAAATTTGAGAACTTATAAAATGTTAATAATTATAATTTTGTAATTAAATTAATTTTTAGAATAGGTTAGGATCTTCTTTTTTTTTTTTTTTTTTTTTTTTTTTTGAAAGAACTTATAAAATCCTAATATCTTATTTTAGAATTTTATAAGCTTATTTTTAAAAAATTTATCAAAAACTTCCTAAAATTTTTTAAATTTTTAAACATTTTATGAAATATTTTGAAAAGCTTATTAACTTACCTAAATACCCTCTTAACTTGGGTATCATTCAAATTTTGATATTATCTCCTAATGTGGACAAAGATGGACTCTTATATAAAGCAAGAAAAGACGTATAATCCCAATAATACAAGACTCCTAATTCAACACTGAATTCTTGATACTATCTAGATTGAAAATATAATTCAACTAAGATGTGAAAGTCCTTCATCCAATGAAGAACAACACACTTAGATTAAATTGAAATGTGAAGAGTCCGTTTCATTTATTCTCACCCTCTTCTTCTCACTATTATATTTTATTTTTTCTTCCACAATAATTTTAATTTACATACACAAACTCTTTCTAGTTAAACAATCTCTTTCCAATTGCTCTAGAATTATTAGGAGATCATCAAACAGAAATACGTACTTCTACGGCAAATATTTGATCCCATTTGTAAGTATATGAGGATGTTCGCTTGGCCTCCACCCAAAGTTCGTAATCATATTTTGTAAGTATAGATATCATCATAGTAAGAGGTTTCTTACGTGGGAGGACTTGGAACACATCACTTACGAAGTTGAGTTTAATCTATACTTTTTTACTCAAGTCTAATTAATCTGAAATTATATCTAACTCGACTTGAAAATGAGCTTACAAGCTTTTAGAAGAATTGCAATTATTTATACTCCTAATTACGTGTCTTATTAAATAATTTTTTTTGAATGGATTAAATGTGATAACGATGGTCCACAATAGAAATACTTGCTTGTATTTATCTTTTGTATAAAATAATCAATACTTATATGGAATAAACGCAATACACACAATACAACATAGAATAGCCCAATTTTATTTATCTTCTTACATCAAAGAATCGTGCCATCGTCACAAGTGAAAGAAGATAGGATCCCAAAAGGGAATAAACTCAAAGGAGTTGATCAATTTATTGGAAGTTATATAAAAAAACAATAAATTAAAACTTCCAACTATAACTGAAATTCCAATTATGATAGAAATAACAAGCAATAGAGAAAATGAGATAATGGATTTATAATGGTTCGACAAGCCTACTCAATTGACTTAAAACTTTAACCTGCACTTTAAAATAAAGTACAATAAGCAGAGCTAATTTCTCAAAACCTCCAAGTAATCAACTAGCCTATCTAGAAATTGAGAAAGACACAATTTTGAGAGCAAATGAGTAAATCCTTATTTTCCTGAATGTAGCTCTTTCTCTTTATATATTATGCTTCATTCCTTAAATAGTTATTAACAATTGAATGCATTTCCTGATGCTAATCTTCTGGAATTAGGCTGATAGTAAGGTTTCCTTTCCACCAACTAATTTTGCTCCTTTAGTGACGCAACAGTAAGATACGATAAATAAAGCATCATTCAAATAGGAAGTTCTAGAATCGCTGCAAACGATCATTTACCAAAACTATGCACCTCATAATTACCTCAAACAATTTAAATCAATACAAAATGCACATGATCAAAACTCAATTAGGAGGGGATCTAACAAGAAGCCTTTTTGGGTGCCATGATGCACTAATTGCTCAGCTAGCAGTTGCATCTCCAGGCTTCAATGTTACAACTTACAACGCTTCGATGCTCAAGCCCATTTGATTACACCCTTTTAGCACAACATTAGTAGGCCCCCTCTCTTCAGATGCCCTGTAATAGCACTTCAACTTTCCGACAAGAACTGATAATACGAAATCTCATGGATATTAATACTAAGTTAAAGAAAAGATCTCCGTCTCATTGGAATTGATGCTTTTACTCCTGTATAATTGGATGTGCCCATTTCTAACGTAGAAAAACTGACAATAGATGTCTCAAGGCATAGTTCTGCTGTACATAATAACAGACATATGAAGGGCTACATTGTTTTAACATTTCTTGTCATATGAACATCAAATCCTGTCATGGGTAAGCGGGGGATATTTGCTCATGGTTCAGTGTCAACTTCCGTAATTTAATTACTTTTTCTCCCATCTGATTAGTTAAATCCTTGTTAAAATAGCTACTCTTATCAAACTTGTGACTAGACAAACTCTTTTCTCATGAGAAATCAGTTAATCTGCAACAATTGTTTATATATTAACTTAGCCTGAATCTATACTTAACCAAATAACTCACCCAATTTGAACCAGATCAAAAATGCTCTTTAAACCATTGGTACAAACAAAAATACAAGTTTGTTTACTCTTTTGCTCTTAGAAAAAATGCATTTGATCATGCAAATACAGCTCAATCTCTCCAGGGTCATGCTTTTCTTGCCTCAGAGGCCCATGCATTGTACCTCTTTTTTGCCTCTGCTTCTTCCCTTATAATGGTGTTTATTAAAGAGGTCTTTAAATTTATCATGCTTCTTATCTCTTTAATAATTCTTCACAAATTTAGTTTAACGGTACGAAGATGGTAAAATCTTCGGCTGATGATATGCAAAGGGGCGTTTGGGATAAGGCCGATGAAAAAAAAATGCACACATATGCTTCAAAGCAACACGCAACAGGTAATTGGGCAACGTTTTCAAAGAGATCAGGTAAGGGTGATGATTACATTGTTGCTTTTTTAATTTTTAATTTTTTAATTTTTTTTTGGGGTGGAGTGGGGTGGGGGGAAGAAAACCTCAGGAAAAACATTTAGTTTGATGGTCTGTTAAGCAGGACAGAGAAAAAGTGGGAAACTAAATAGAGAAAAGTGGATAAATGATCAGAAGCCAGATCCAAGGCAGAAGAGCTTCACCCCTCAGGAAGAAGAATTGGTCATCCAGCTACATGCAGCAATAGGTAGCAGGTAATTTGAGAAATATTTCTATAAGTACGAAAAACATGAAAAATGTTTGAATATATTTTCTTGAGTTGTATTTCTTTTCCCTGCAAGTTCAAAGATATTTTATGGAAGAATTTGAGCGTTGGATGCTGCTACAGGTGGCCTATAATAGCGCAGCAACTTCCCGGACGGACTGATAATGATGTAAAAATATTGTGGAATAGTAAACTAAGGAAGAAGCTCGCTGCCATGGGAATCGATCCAATTACTCACAAGCCCTTCTCCCAAATTCTTGCAGACTACGGAAACATAGGCGCCTTCCCAAAAGCAAGAACGCGATTCAGTTCTCTCTCAAGGGACTTAAAAAACGCCATCATCTTGAAATCAGAACAGTCGCAAATGCATATTCCACAAGTTTTCTCAAACTCCGCCAAAACAGAACCATCTGACCATCTTTACTCCCAACTTCAAGCCGTAAATATGATTACAGAAGCCTCAAATTTCGTGACTCTGTGCGCCTCATCATCATCAGAGTTTCCTTCCTCGACCGTAAACCAAGAAATATCTAGCTTTAGTTGGAGTGATTTTCTTCTTGAAGATGCATTTTTGGCCACAGATGTGGACAGGGAAGAACAAAAAGCAATACGTGTACAAGGTGGTAATGAAAACATAGATGGAAAGCAAAACTCTGGAGCAGTTGAAGAGGATAAGAACAGTGGGGTTGTCGTAGTGAACAGCTTTGAGGCATCTTCTTCCTCAAACAGTTCATCATTTGTGGAACAAATGCTAGAAATTCAAGATGAAATGTTTTCGGAGCTCTCCGGGTTCTGTGATGAACCATTTTACTACTAAAATTGAAACTGATATCAAGAGAAGAATGCGTAATGTAACAAATCTTCCCAAATTTGTACTCTGATAAGTTCAAATTCGCTAGTTCAATTGATGTTTTAAATCGTTTATTAAATTTTTATTAGTAAATGTTCTTGTAATATGGCATGTTGTCTTGGTGGTGACAAGCCTCAATTTCATTGAGGTACTAAGATTTAATATAGTTTTTTGGTTATATATTATTTAGTTAATATTAACTATGAAATATTTTTCATGCACAAATGCAAATAAGGTGCATTGAAAGTTTCCCAGTTAGAAGTGATAATATCTTTTGTAAATTTAATATCAGTATTTTAGAATAATGTATTATGTTGTTTCTTTGGGTAGGGAGTATCTTCGTGGATTTTGATAATTTTGTTGCCAAGATTATAAAATAATTTTACTAATTGAAATAATGAGCTAAATCTTTCAAAAATTCAAGGATAAAGTATGTGAAAAAAAATTAAGATGTAAAATGCATAATCAGGAAAAAAGAGAGTTTGAGCAAAACTGTTGAAGTTTTATAAAAAATAAGATTGGTGAAGAGAGATATTCGACAACTAGTACCCTATTTGGCATCAAACTTTGCAATATTTTTCAACTTTCAAAATTTAAATAAATAAATCATCACACTCCCCTATTTAACTTCTCAAAACATACAAAATATTCCCTAAAATATCCTTAAAAACTCATTTTAAAATTCATTCTCCAATGCCTCACCCTAAATTCATCATTACAAGTATATATACATACACTAATAATACAATTTATATATACACATTTATAAATAATATCAAAATATTCATTTCATTGATGTGACATCTAAAATGAAGTTCATCTCAACTTGAAACACTACCAAATAAATAATTTTTTCTTAAAGTATTCTCCATTTACCATTAAGAATACAAATAAACAATCATCACTTTTCTAAAAATTATTTTCCTAGAATATTTTTCACAATTCACCCCAAAACCCAAACCAAAACTGACCTTTGAAGCCCAATTGAATAGGTAGATGGGCCCATTGAGCCACTAGGGTAACCTTCTCCACACTAATCGAGTTGGGTCATTTACCGAGTTGCCGTCGGTTTTTTCACAATGCAGGCTCCTACAACAACCGAAATACACGAATAAAATCCGTTACATGAACAAAAGATTATATTTTTTATAGTGTGCAACTTATGAACGCATCAAAAATTAAATATTCTTTAAAGACAAAACAAAATGTAGTTTTATTCAAAAAGAGTAAAATTTATCAACCCAATGTGGAGATTTTATGAAAGAAAAATGAAAATTAAATGGGTATAATAATAATAGTAGTGGTGGTGGTAGTAATAATAATAATAATAATAATAATAATAATAATAATAATAATTGATGTTGCAAGATGCTGCGTGTAGAGGAAATGAGGGTTCAATATGGTTCTAGCTTTAAGATCTGCAACCACATCACACGTTAAACTAGTCGAGGTGCCCCCGACTAAGACACTTCAACGCTCAAGTTAGTTCTGGTCGAGTGGGTTAATCGAGCAGAATATAGAGAATGTAAAGTGTATAGTGTAAGTGGCATTACTTTGAGCGTGGCTGGGCCTATAATATTTATAGCTTTCTGCGGGCGTGATTTTACCAAAGTACCCTTGTCAGGTGCACTAGCTCTTTCCCATGCCGGGGCGTTGGGAGTTATTCCATGTTCGGATCCCAATACTGTGCCAGGTGGCTAAATCTCCTACTTTTCTGGGTAAATCGTTCCAGCAAAGGCATGTTTCTGCCAAAGTTGTTGGTAGGGCTGTCAGAGTTGTTGGTAACGATTGTACTAGCTGCCACGTGTCATTGGAGTGGGCTATATCCATTAGATCAACATACTTGGCGGGGATCCGAGTGAACGTCAGAGGTCGATCAATGTCGACCAGACTCAATGCTCGAATTATCGAAGCAGTCTTCAGATTGATACGGGTCGACCATAGATACTCCAAAGTGAGGTCAATACTGATCGACCAAACAAATTCCACCTTTGGGCCTTGTAGGCTGTTTCATTAGATGTTGGGCCTGTTGGGCCTATTGGGCTATCCTATATCATGAGTCCCCCCAACTCCCGGTCCTAATCGAGCCTATCAATGAGAAGGGACAGGGAGTTTACATTCAATCATAGCATTTAATACGCTCGATCAGGATTTTTGAAATTCTGACCCGAGTTTTTAAAATACCGACCAGGGTTTGAGGTGGTTTCTTTACATTTTATACAGCTATCACTGCGCAGGATACAAAGCGTACGGGGGCAGGCTGTCATGATAGCAGTTACACATTGTTTTGCGCACAATTGCCTATAAATAGGGGGATAAGTCCATTCATTCACACTTTTGAAACTTGAATATCAGATTGAGTCTCCATTGTTGAAGAGTTTCCTGCTCCATACTTTTCGCTTGAAAAACTTACACTGTAATTGTCCTTGTTATACTTGTGTTTTTTCTGCCTTTACAATATAGAACCATGTCTGTTAGTGCGAATTCTGGTAGCAGTAGGTCTAAGAACATGGTCCGTAGGGGGAATACAGAGAATGAGAGCACTGCACAATTTAGTTCATCTTCAAGTGAAAATAGTAGTTCCGATAATATTAGCAGTTCTAGTAGTAGTAGCAATTCCGGAGAGGTTAGGGTAGTATCGGAGGGAGAGGCTGGGCCCATTGATGTGCCTGTTAGCTGGGGTCAATTATTTACCCCAGATCACTATACGAAAATAGTCTCAAAGATAATCGTTGTCGATCTAGTGCGGATTAGAGTAGCATATCATATCCCTGATGAGTTTGAGATGGTTGCACTGGGGGCCCGGGGTAGAATGCATCGACCTCCCCGGGGGTTTATAACCATGTTCGAGGAGGGGCTGAAATGTGGTTTGCGATTCCCGCTCGTCCAGCCCATAGTCGACCTCTTCGTAGGATTAAGGGTTTGCATTACCCAACTCCTCCCCAACTGCTTCTCGACCCTATACAGTTTTGTAATTTTGATGCACCTTTTCTACCAGCCTGCCTCTTTTGCCAACTTTTCAAATTTATTCCACCTCTCAATATCTCGGAAGTTGGGCAGTAGTGAGGAGTCTGGTTTTTGTTACCTTACTGCTCGGCCCCAACGAAAGTTTTTGATATCCCCCACGTCTTTTTATGGTTAAGAGTGGAAGAAATACTACTTCTATATTTGGGGACCGAGGGTGCTCGCCATTCCGGGGAGTTGGCATAGGGGGTGGGTAGAGATGCCAGGTAACTAAACACCTAGCTGGCCCAACACCTTTATTTGAGATCTGGTCGGATTTGGGCAAATGGAGGCCTCTGCACTGATCGAGGAGAGGTGTTTGGTGTTGGGTGGTTTGTCACCGACATTGCTCAATCTGCCTGTAGGCGATCGACTAGGTAGAAATTTTCCATCGATTGTTTTTATGGTATGCTGTCTGTCTGCTCACAACTGATATTTTCCAAATTATTGTTTGTGCAGATTGAAACAAAATCATGGTCCGTAGTAGGAATGAATTGCAGGTCCGGCCTTTGAGGGCCTAGGCTCATCGACAAGCTGCAGCAGCCGCTTGACAAGGAAGTGCCGCTGAGCAGGGGGTATCTATGAGGTCGACGTCTGACCTGCCGCCGCCGCAGATCAAGGCTGCTCCTAAGACACAATTGACTTGTTGGAAGGCACCTGAGCTGAGCAGCCCCGCGGGCTGGGGCTAGAGACAATTGGTTGAGCTGGAGGAATCGGCTCTTAAGAAGGCCGCTGGGGGTAAAGAGAAGTAGAAAGTTGTAACGGGCTGGGACTTTTTTGGGAAAACTAGCGAAGGCCCCATGTTTCAGTTCCCTCGACTATCCCCTTCGAGGTTCGCGACAGATCGAGACCATAATATAACCAACTCAATTTTAATCATCGAAGGGGTGCCGACTGCCCCTGATGCCCTGAAGTGGATAACCTCTAGCCTCTTCTTGAATGACCAGTGTAAATTCATGAACCTGAGCCAGCTCGGGACCATGAAGGCAATGTCCTATTACTGCAATGTGGTAAGTGTGAGATCGATAAGTTTTGACCATGCCTTTTCCATTATGTTTCTGTTGGCTTGAGAATGATATTGCTGTGTTTCAGATAGGGCAACTAGGCTACAATATGTTCCGACGGTCGGAGATGGCGCTTACTGAGAAGGAGGAGCTGAAGGCTGGAGGAGAGTTGGAAACAGTGAAGGTACAGCTCTAATCTTCCCAGCTGCAGGTCGAGCAGCTCGATTCCTGAGGGTGGCCGACCTCGAAACATAGCTCGAGGCTAAAGATCAACAGCTGGTACAGGTTGTCGTGGACTGCGATCGAATGGATGATATAAATAAGAAGTTGCACCTCGACCTGCAGGTGAGCTTCCGCTCCGGTTGAGCGAAGGGTCATGCAGAGGCGACTAGCCAGGCTAAAGAAGCATTCCTCCAGCATCTGCCTGTGGTGCGGTGCGAGGCTGTTGAACAGTTCATTGTCAGCACTGCTATCCAGGATGCTAGCGAGGTTGCAGCCATAGATGATGCCCAGGAAGCATATCAGTGGGCTATCAAGCAATTGGAGCATATGGGCTACTGCTTCCATGTTGAGGATAAGGAAAGGATGAGCCTGCTACTCAATGATAGAATGGAACCCTTCTCCAAGCCAGCGGAAGATGGCCCTGCACAGGCTACCGATGGGGGAACTACTGCCGCCGTGCCCAATACGCCTCAGTTCGAGGAAGAAAAGAGAAAGGCCGAGGTCGAAGCTAGGCTTGAGTAGATATGCATGGAGTTTGCGTTCGCGAAAGATCTTGTCACCGAACTGAGGGATGAACAGGTCGACCTGGTGCAGTATGTGCTGCGGTTGACTAATTTTTTGATCAATCTTCTGGAACCATCAGAACCTCCTAGGGCAGTCTCTCCGCTTGCCTGTGTAGAGCCTGAGCCAGATGTGCAATAGGTTGAACGTCGTCGAAGGGAGCCAAGAAAATTCTGAAACCAAACTAAACCAGCTGTTTCATTCTGTTTTCATCATTTTTTTCGTAAGTATGTATTTTTCCCAAGCATCATCAATAAAAGACGCATCTTTTCTTTCATTCTTATTCTGCATAATGTTCAAATTCTTGCCTGTTATGTAGCAATGGTATTGCACGACTGTATCATCGATTGCTTCATATTGTCCATTGAGTATCTGATTGACCTTTAGCGTTAATTTCCTCTTAAAAATGGTAGGACATCCGTTGTCAAGTATAGGGTCGATAAAAAGCGGATGGTTGAATAAACATAGTGCAGGGCCACGTAATCATTAACTACGAGATCGACGATGGACGTGGACGACAAGGAGCCATTTAGGTGGTAACAAGGGGGCTGCTTGTTCATCAACTACAGGGTTGACTAGAGATTTGGGCAGCTAGGAGCTGTTTAGGTGGTAGCAAGGGGCTGCTTAGTCATCGACTAGAGACTTGGA
>JACGDI010005459.1:493149-504094 GCA_014898725.1 Jacaranda copaia | reverse complement strand
TGATGGTTCCAGCTTCACGAACCAGTTTAGTGCGATGCCTTGGAAGGTGGTCACAAGCATTTTGGCATGAATAAATTCATTATGACTGTTCAGCTGCATCATGTGTTCAAACTGCATAAGATGCTCGTTGGGGTCGATGGAGCCATCGTACCTCGGGAAGCTGGTGGGGACTTTGGCGTCCACAGTGATGCGTTCGTCAATGATCTCTTGCACAAATGGGGATCCTCTCTCCCGATGAGACCTTTGAAGAGCATCCAGGTTTGGGACCCTGTCAGTATTTCTCCTTGAGATCTCATCGAGACATCTGTTCAACTGTTGGACCTGATGGGATACTTCCTCCCACTCGTCCCAATTTGCCTGGGTGGCATTTCAATCAAAACTTGACCTAATGCGCTCGACCCTCTCACACTGTGGGGCTCGACTGGGCTGATGAGCCAAATCTATAAATTTTTCTTGATCTTCACGATAGTCGCGCTTTGAACATTCAACCTTATCGCGCTGCATGGCTCGATTAGATCGAATGTGATCCTCTGAGTCCGCCACCTCCTTACGTGGTTCTAGACGCCTCCTCTCCACCGGCGGGCATCTGGGATTGACCTCGTGCCAGGAGAGTGGCTACCTAGCTTCATGGCAGGAGAGGCTATTCTCTTGGGGTCTTTTTTTGGTGGCAGCGACTGCGGAGCTACACTGGCTGCGACAAGGGCGGGCACTGAGGTGTGCCTGTTCAGGACAACAGATAGTTAAGCCGATATCTGAGCGGAGATCTATTCACTAATCAGCTGCATTAACTGTGGCATAGGTAACATCACCAGCTGTTCTTAGGGGGCACTGGCGCCCGAAGCGATCATATCTTGCTGGGTGCTAGGGAGAGACGAAGAAACAGACCTTCGATTCTTCTTCTTTCCAAATGTTACTCTGCGTGTGCTCACCATTTTTTCACTGCAATCTCAAAGTTCCCACGGACGGCGCCAAATGATGCTGCAAAATGCTGCGTGTAGAGGAAATGAGGGTTGAATATGGTTCTAGCCTTGAGATCGGCAACCACAACACACGTTAAACTAGTCAAGGTGCCCCCAGCTAAGGCACTCCAATGCTCAAGTTAGTTATGGTCGAGTGGGTTAATCGAGCAGAATATAGAGAATGTAAAGTGTATAGTGTAAGTGGCATTACCTTGAGCGTGGCTGTGCCTGGAATATTTATAGCTTTCTGCGGGCGTGGTTTTACCAAAGTACGCCTGTCAGGTGCCCTAGCTCTTTCCTATGCCAGGGGGTTGGGAGTCATTCCATGTCCAGATCTCAATACTGTGCCAGGTGGCTAAATCTCCTACTTTCCTAGGTAAACCATTGCAGCAGGGGCACGTTTCTGCCAAAGTTGTTGGCAGGGTTGTCAGAGTTGTTAGCAACGATTGCACCGGCTGCCATGTGTCATTGAAGTGGGCTCGATTCGTCAGATCAACATGCCCGGTAGGGATCTGAGTGAACGTCAGAGGTCGATCAATGTCGACTAGACTCGATGCTCGAATTATCGGAGCAGTCTTCAGGTCGATACGAGTCGATCGTAGATACTCTAAAGTGAGGTCGATATCGATCGACCAAATAAATTCCACCTTTAGGCCTTGTGGGCCGTTTCGTTAGATGTTAGACCTGTTGGGCCTATTGGACTATCCCATATCAATATTAATATTAATATTAATATTAATATTAATAATAATAATAATAATAATAATAATAATAATAAAATGACTATCATAAAAACTTGTTGGGGGGAGGGGGGAGCATGAAAGATTTGTGTGGCATTGTGAGACAGACGGTGAATTTTAATCCCCTTTTGATTTGTAATATAATTTCCTTTAAATTTGAACTCTTTCATATTAATAGTTGTCAATTATTTATATGAACTATTTATTTAATTAAATATAAGCTTACGTTAAACACCAAGCGAATTGTGTGCCTTATTTATTTATTTGGTTAAATTGACCAAATAAAGTCCAAGAAAGCATATTATGAATCTTGGATTACCAGATGTTTGCTCAATCATCTGAATGCCAGAGGCCTGCCACAAAGTGTGATACACGTGAACGCACAAAGTATTTTGCATTTTGAATTTTTCGTTCTAATTTTTACTTTTTTATATGCATCTGAAGTATACATGATTCAATGTTAATTTTTTTTAAAATGAATATACTTAGCATTGAGTTATGTTGTAAAATAAGGACAAAAACATATAAATTAAAATAGAGTATTTGAATTGAGTATTTTGATAATATCCTATCACGAGATGTAACACCTCTAAAATTCGGTATTTTGGAAAATGAGGATGTAGAAATTAAGATATTTATTGATTGGATCTTTGGGCTTGAAAAATAATCAAAAGGACTTAATTGCAAAATTTTTGAAAGTTTAGGGGTCAATTTACAATTTGCAAAAATTAATCTGGACTAAATTTGAAGGTTTTGGGGCTACATGGTGATTGTTCTTGGTCAAATGGGTCAAATTGAGGCATTTACTTAGTTTGGGGTTGAATTGAAGTTTGTGGAAATTTTAGAGGACTTAATTGAAGATTGAGGTAAAGGTTTGGTGCCAATGTGTAATTTTGGAAAGTTAATTTTAAAACTTTGGTAGATTTCTTCCCTTCGTCTTTCACTTCTCGTCTTTCACTTTTCTTCTCCATTTTCTATCTTTTTCTTCTTCTTTCTTCTCTTTACCCGACCATCCAACATCCTCGGTGAACCTCCACGACGACCACCTATCACCAAACTAAATCGAGCAAAACCCTCCCCTCAACTCCAGCTACACAGCACCACCACCAAGCACAACTGAAGACTGATCGGTGAGCTACTGCGAGAGAAGGTCGAGGGTGGTGCCCTACGGTGGTTGGTGGGTTTATAACTTTTCGATGGTCAAATGCAAGTTTGAGGCTATGGTTGGGAAGAACTAAGAGAGAGGATCACCATGGAAACCTTACATGGGAGTTTCACGCGGCGATGGCAACGTGAAAATGAAGCTCGGTGGTGAAGACCCACTTAGATATTGTTGAGCTTGATTGGAAGTGCTACAGATTACGAAACTCGAAACTAATAACGTTATTAGATTTAGGAGTTCGAAAGGAGCAGTTTGGTGGTGGCGTGACATTTTTGACAGTGGCAGCGCTTCGACGACCCCAAAACAGTGTCATCAGCTTATTGTGATGATCGTAACGGTAGTCTTAGTTCATGATTCTGACGTCCCTATAATCTATTTGTGGGAAAACAATTGGTATGGATTTAGTTATATATATACATGTTGTACTGTATTGCTTTGAATGTTGTACTAAGTAGTGATATGAGATTTTCATATGGATTATATATGTGTATTAAGGCCATGCATGGACTGTAGTGGATTCAGTGGGCCTAAATTTGTATTATTTATGTAATGTTAGAATTAATTGAGATAATTAGGCTATTTAACTATGATTTATGAAATTGGAACTTGAGATAACATAATTGGATTATTTGAGATGATTTGGAATTAAGATGCAGAGTATGCATGTGCCGGTATGAGTTTAGTAAATTGGATGGTATTATTTTATGAAATTATGGAAATCATCGAGTATTGTAATAAGAGAAAATCCTATTCTTATGAATTTGATACTTGAGTGACAGAAGTGGGTTAATTGAGATAATTGGATTATAATTGATGTGCTGGGATGATGATATGAGGATAACATGTAAATAGGAATCGAGTAATACTTCTTTAATAATTGAGGTAAATTTCATGACTATTTCTGTATTAGTGGTTTGTTAGCATATTTGTATTGATAGCGCTGCCTAAGCTCTACAAGTGTTGTGTTAAGAGGATAATTAGTGGTTTTGGAACATTGATAAGTATATTAGTAAGATCTAAGGTTGAATGTGGATTTAATTATAAATATACTCTTTTGGATTAGGTAATGTGGAATTGGAACCCAAGGGCCAGTAGACTGCTAATGGTGATTGTAGTTTCTGAGACTACGGAGGTGAGGGTCTGACAATTTGGCACTTCCTTTTCTTGTCTATGGTTGTAATAAGCCCCTATATGAATTTTACTATTTCTAAACCGTACTCTGAATTGTGATTAAAATATGTCTACTATTGATTATCTGATTTTAATACCCCTTTGAGGGTTATCTCTTATATCGATTCTATTTTCTGTTTGTTTTGGCGCTCAAAATTCCTTATGTCATGTTTGGTACTTACTTGTCTTAGTCGTTATTTGTCAAGTGCCTTGTTGGCATACTCATGTACTTGTACTTGTTATCTGACTAGTTGGCTTATCTATACATGTTAGTCTTTGTATTGCTTTGTCAGCAACCAATTGCTTGTTTGTATATGTCATACTTGTTGTACTCGCTTAGAGAATTTTACGTGGGTGGAGTGACAATCCTATGCAGAATGCTTGGATACATGGGACATGTCTTGCAGTTTGCTTGGGTGTCCATGATATGCTAAGTGGTCTACTTAGGTATTAGCGGTACGCTAAGCAACTCGCTTAGGTATTCATAGTGTGCTCTATGGTCCATATGGGCACACCAATTGTTTGCTAAACTATCACACTTTGGGAGTATTTTTTTGATTAATATAATGAGATTCTGATATATAGGTTTGTTTTGATTTGTTGGACTGCATATTGTATTTGGGTTTGTACTATTCTGATCATACTCTGATTGTTTTTGTTTGCTCTTGGAGCAATAAGGATGGTGTAGCTTCTTGGTCTACATCAAGCTGTTGTAAGTGTCGGATGAGTTGTCTGTATTTTCTCTCAACTGTGATCGGTTGAGATGCTCTATACCTCCTAAGCAGAATCGATTGAGATGATCCCGGGCCTTTCAAGCCAACAATTACAACCCCGAGGTAGTATTTATTAGAAGTCTTAAATTTGATATTGTTTGTTCTTGGACTTGTCATTATCTGCATACCGAACTTGTTATTGATTGTTCTTGCTTGTTCTTGATACATTTCTGTTTTGAATATAAATTGATGATTTGTTGGGTGGATTTTCCCCTGACAAATCCCCATTATTTATTATTAAGAATATTCCTCACTAAGTCCTTTGAACTTACCCCCATACTATTCATGTTTCTCAAACAGGATAAAGTGGCGAATGTGGATCTTTAGCTTGCGCTAAAAAAGAGATACAATCTATAATTGAATAGGTGCTTGTGTGTAAGTTTAAGATCTCTTGAATGCTAAGTTTGGAATAGAGATGTTGTGATATGTCAAAACTGTTAGTTAGGATCTGAGGCTTGTATAATTTTGTTGGGTATTCAGGGGTTGAACCATGGTATGTAGATTGTGTTTTATTGTGATCGATAGCTTGAAATTTTGTTACTGCTTTTGGTTAATTAAGTTTGAAAAAGTTCTTTATGGTCATATTAAGTGTATTATGAATCATATTTTAAGTTTGAATCGGAGTGGTGCCTCAGCTTAGGTGCTATCTCAAGTGGAGGGCGCTACATGAGTCATTGTTTTGAATGTACCTTTTAAAGCATTTATTTAAATATATCTAAACTACAATACAATATCAATCTTTTACGACATCTTTTTCAATAATCTTTTTCGAATGATATATTTAAAATATCCCTATTTTATTTTCAATGCTTACAATTATAACTTATACATTACCACCATTTACAACTCACCCACTCTATACTTCATACCATTTGATTATAATTTTTTATTTTTACCAACAATTATGCATGTTGTCCCGACATGTGTAAAATTAGTAACAATAATATTTATACTAATTGTATTAACAAATAATAAAATATTCTATTTTTATGTAATATAGATAAACATTAGCTTAATTTTGACAATATATACTCTAAATAACATACAATATTAATTATTGAATAATATAAACCCACATATGACAAAAGAATTCAAATCAAAAACTTCAAAAATATAGAATATAATGTACTACATATTTCATAGATTTCTCCATAATGTTTTGACTATACTGCTTGTGTTTTTTTATTTCATACCAATTGAAGCAATTTTGAAATTTAATTAAAAATTAAGGGTGTAATCGTAGTTAAAAAGTTGGTGTGATATAATGTAATCGCTGCTTTAAATGTGCATAACACTTTCTTTTTTTTCTTATTGAACTTGTTTGCTTATTATGATTGTGTTATGTTTGGTTGTCTAAATTAAAGTCCATGATTAATAAACAAATTAATATTTTATACTAAAGCATTGGGATTATATATCCACCCTATTTTTAAGACTAAAAACATTGAAACTAATACATTAAATAATGAAATTATCTCTACATATAAACTAAATATAGACTTGGTTAACAAATATGTGTATATCACTAAGACTTGATTTATATAACCGAGTTGTAAGAAAATACAAAATTATTTGCACAATCAAACTTATTTTTATAAGATTCTATTATACAATATTTATCTAAAAAATATACATTTTTATATAAAAATTATTTATTCCATGATAATAAAATTTCATACCTAAACATTTTCTTTTGTAAATTAAAAAATGAATAATATTTTTCAAATATTTAATTTACATTTAAGATGAATTTATTTTGTAAAATTACAAACTAATTTTATCGTCCCGACCGGAGGCACCTGCTCCCGTCCGAGGTGCTACTCATTCTACACCACAAGTTTTTTGAATAACAGAAAATACATTTATCCAATATTCGAAGTATCTAATTTTTACAAGTGACATCCAACAGAGATTTATCTATGAACTGAAATCTCATAAATCACATTTAATACTTCCACTACCTTTAATACCTTATGTGCCACCTGGGTTAGTCTATTTTAGTCACTTGTCTTTATTTGGGGAAAAGAACGAAAAATAACAATAAAACAATGTAAGTTTAAATGACTTAATAAGATATCTTAGTAATAACAATAAAGTGATAATTTCTCAAATAATATATATGAAATAAGTAGAAGCATCCAAATTTCCAGAAATCGTAAAAGGAAATTTCAATCACAATTGTAAGTGATCAATCTCACTATTGTTCCATACTAGTGATGAGACTGTACAAAACTTATTGCCTTTTTGTAGAAATTTGACTCTCAAGTGTCACCAAAGAGTCAACATATTTTTCCTTAAGAGATATAGCTGGCTTGCAAAATTAATCAAGAACAAATTAATAAACACTTTTACAATCTTGTTGTTGATGGTTCTCCTATCTTGTCACTTTACTTTCGAAAATATGAAAATTCTTATCCCTCCAAATTTCGAGTGATCGGCTCAGCCACTTAAACACTCACTAGGCATGGCTAGTCACATGCCTAATCCTACTCATAGACGACTATCTCCAGCTTGCTATGAGTCAGGATTATATGTACAACTTATATGAGTATCAACCGAAAGATCAGTCACCGTCGGTCCATTCCACCCTGTCATCTTTCAAAGCCAATCGCAGGGGCCACCCCAATGGGTACTAAGTATATTCACTATTATTAGTTAACATGTCCAACAATATTTCAATTGACATATCAATTCACTATGATAAACAAGTAATCACTAAATCAACACTAGGCTTATTCTAAGATAGACATGGTGATGATAGTAAAATATATTTCAAAATATACTTTTCGATTTTCCCAACACGATCTCCAATTTTAGGTAAAATGGCAAAAATAAAGTTCAATAGGAGTCACAATTAGCATAAAGTGGCGATGTGTGGTAAATTTCTCAACACATAGCTTGAAAGGAATCAAGCGACTAGGATATATAACAAGTATATATGTTCTTTCTCCAGTAAAGAAATATCACGTTGTTGAGTATAAGCTCACTTGAAAAATGTAGAGGAAATCCTAGTTGTATGGTCACTCAAGTTCGGGTTTCCTAGTCAAATCGAGAACTGTCATAAGATAACTCGAGTTATCATCTTATCAATCATCTAAATCTTAAGTATAAATACAGTTAATGTCTTTATCAAATTTAAGGTTATTCTGATACAATCCCGAAAATCTTGGTTTCATATCTATATGCCTAAGATAATTAAAGGTGGTAATCCTTAACTAGTTAGTTGATTAACAGATTATTGATACGATTCACATCAATGTGGTCTCATTTAGGGTTCCAATATTTAATAGATATTTGTTGCTATGACACTCAAGTTCAATTATATCTCATCTCAAATGACCATAATCTTCCAAATATATGATACTTCAGTATCATAAGACTTTACTTACTCGAGCCCAATCATTCCCATTTTATTATCTTAATATTTTAATCATCTTAATAGCTTTACATGCTCGAGCTAATTCAATCCTCAAATTACCCCCACAAACTCTATTTGTTGCTTCACTTATTTCACAGTACGTGATGAGGGTCACTTATCTAAGTTGGATGATCCATTTTCGTTCTAACATTTATATAGCTTAATCTTTAGATTAAGCTTAATTATATTTCATTCACATCATACTATATCATTATAATTTTAAATCAATCTTTCTTAATTTAATAAACTTAGGATTATAATCAATTTTGTTCAAGACTTAAAAAAGTGATCATTATCTCTAATAAAATTACATTTCAATAATCTTAATTTAATAAATATTGAATTAGAATTAGTAAAAATCAATTGAATTAACATTCTATATGAAATTTACCCAAATTGGATCAAATTGAGATTCAATCTCAAGCCAAAATTAGTGTAGACAAGTCCGAAATTCAAAATTGTGTTGACTATCCAAAAGCTATCACAGCTACCGCCACCATGTGCCGCCACCAAAGATGAGGACCACCACCATTATCTTGTGCACTTTATCGAGATGAGAAAAAGCCCCAAGACAATTTCCATATTGGACACTATTTTCTGAGCCAATTTAGCCATAAACCGCTTGAAATCCTAACTCGCCGCCATCTCGTCGTCGCCTTAATTCCTCAATCACTACCAGTTGAAACCCCAAATTGGTGACCCCACTGCCTTGCCCATGAGATTCTAACCAAAACCCACCTAAACCTAGCC
Organism: Jacaranda copaia; assembly: GCA_014898725.1. NCBI lineage: Eukaryota > Viridiplantae > Streptophyta > Magnoliopsida > Lamiales > Bignoniaceae > Jacaranda > Jacaranda copaia. Next base: position 495,122 of record JACGDI010005459.1, on the reverse strand, counting down.
ACTTTTCGTTGCCAGAAATAGTAGAACCACCAACCCCTCCATTGCCTTGTCATTAGCTTCATCGTTGTTGGTGATTTCCTCATTGGTTTTTGATGATTTTGGTATGGTTTTGTTCCTTAAGATGAGGAGATGCTTTCCATCAGATTGGTTTGATGTTTTTTGGTGGTTTTCTGGAGATCCGCTGCTAGGATGGATCTGGGGTCGATTTTTAGAATTATATATATAAAATATTTTTTAGCTTTTTGAATTTGACCCCCAAACTTTCCCACCATTTGCAGTTGAACCTTGGGCTTTTAATCTCCTTTCACTTTGCTCCCTAGGTTCAATAAGTCCTCTAGTTTTTATTTCTTACACACGGACTCCTAACATTTCTATTTCTGGGCAATTGGTCCAAGTTTAATTATTCTAAAGTCCTTAACCTTTTTAACTTTTCCATATTGACCTTTATATTTTATAATTTTAGACAATCAAGTCCTTCTCTCATTTACAATTTACTCAATTTGTCAATATTTGATTCTAGATTTTAATTAGATCTAATCCAGAATTAATCTAACTAACTTATCGATTTTGTATTTTATTTTAGAATCTCAAAATTTGAGGAGTTACAACTATCCCCCCTTAAGAGAATCTGGTCTCTGGATTCCTATTTGAAATATGAAAGATCTTATAGTGTCATCACTTACCATCTCACTGTTCCCAAGAATAATTTTGTTGTGGATTCCTATTTCTTTTATTCCAATCGGTTCAACATATTTGTTTCTCCTATCTCAAGTGATTCCTATTTGCCATAGAAAAGGGGAAATCCTTCTTATTGGGTATCATAGTTGTGGGTTTCTTCATCTACTCACATTCACATAAGCACTCCATATTTCATCATGTGTTTAGAGTTGTCTCCCATGTCCCACGTCTGGCAAGCTCATCTATTCCTATGTTTCGAGTCTTTCCAATACATGTGAGATCATTCCCTTATGATCCCATATTTATTTTAGGGCATGGGCACATTTGATATTTTCTTAAGTTTCCCAATGGAGGGTAAAATTGGTACCAAGATTAATCTATCTCTTTAATTCTCAAAAGTTTCTACACATATTCATTCACTCCAAAATTAGCCCCGTTTCAATTATTTTAATCAGCAAACCTAAGACCTTAGGAAGATCGTATTTGACATGAACTGTCAAAGTCTAAGAAATTGACATGAATTGTCAAAGTTTAAGAAACTTTTATTTCTAACATATTCTTCAATCTTCTTCAACTTACTGTGGCCTTAACTTTGGTATGATCAAATTCAATTTTCTCTCAAGAAATCATGTACTCTGCAATATCTCAATTTTGAGTAGAACTTCACATTTGCAACTTGGATATATAATTTTATTCCTCTCGTTCTTTTGGTTAAGATGTTTATACTTTGATAATATACTATGATCCATATTTTTCTAGGAAATTCTATTAATCCACAAAAGTGATTTTATTTTAGTGAGGCAACCCAAAGCGACAAGTTATATATCCTTAACGAGAAAATTTTGCTCTCAAGGCTTAAGTTTGCTTGGGGTACCTATGGTCTCTTTCCTGTAATCTAATTTTTGGTGAGAGCATAGACACATAGAACAATTTTGTACATTCTATAAGAGGAATAGTAACTAGCATAAACTAATCATCTTCTTTATTTCATAGGATTTCTTTATACATTTTCCCATGTATTAAGATTGCCCATCCTCCTTATCTAAGTGACTCAATATATCCATCACCTAACAAAATCCTAAATACACATGTGATATTAATAGGTAGAACCTAAAGGACATTGTATTTTTAACACATCTCCTATCCATTTTTAATCGTCTAAAAATCTTGGTTTTAGCAAGGTCACCTTGCTATTTTCGGTTGACTATATCCTTGATCTTGCACTACTAAAAAAATTGTGATTTGACATGGATAAAAATCCATCGCAAAATCCTTCGTTGCAAATTTTTGCTATA
>JACGDI010005459.1:439985-493116 GCA_014898725.1 Jacaranda copaia | reverse complement strand
CCCCCCCCCCCCATTTTATGAGAGAATTGTGATGGATTTAAGGCGTCACTTTTTCTATTTTGCGACAGAAAAATTCGTTGCAAAATTGAAATTTTGCAACTGATATTCATTGAAAAAATTGTATTTTTTTAAAAAAGAAATTTGTGATGAAAATTTTTATTGCAAATTCTTAAAAAAATTTTGAAAAAAAATTATGCATCTTATACCAAATTTGGTACCTATAGTCAACCAACAAATTGTGCATCCTCATTCTAAATTGCAACGCCCAAATAATAATAATTCAAATAAATAAATACTTAAAACTCAACAAATACAACAAACTTTTGAAAAATATGATAAACCAAGTCCTAACTACAATATAAATTCACAAAATAATGCCAAAAATAATTATCTTACTCAATACAAAGACTTATTTTAAATTTAAATGACTTGAGACATCAAAGCTCATAATTTCAAAGCAAAAATAAAATTAGAATAATGAAAAATAGAAACATAAACTAAGAGGCACATAAAAAAAAATTCAAAACACTTAGAGAAATATATATTTTGAAATCTATTGAAAAAAAAAGCATAAGTTACACTTGAAATAATTCTTATCTCAAACTCCCCAAAACACATCATCACAATTGCCTGTAAATAAAAAAATTTAATGGAAGGATTTCCAACGGAATTGTCCGTCGAAAATCTTTTGAAAACTTAAATTTAAAAGTTAGATGAGTAATTTGATATAGATTATATGGATATAGATATAGACAACACAAAGTTTTGGTGTATAGTGTTCAACCACACAAGATATTCATTGGCAAATATATAATGTAAGTATCTACTTATTAACGTATTAATGTCAATGATAAACAAATTGAGGATTGGAATGTCTATAACCCATTGACAATCCAATTCTTAATTTGTTTATCATTACATTAGACATATCCAAGCAGATAAAAAGGCTAAAAATTTAATATGATTAATGATACATTCTATCAAAAACTCCCTTAAATAGAATACTTAAAATTGCCAAAAAAAAAAAAGAATCAACAAAATGAAAAGCATTACTTCAATTAAAAACAACTTATAATATTTATAAACACATATTGAATCAAAAAATTGGATATATGAGTCATTTACTATAACAAAACAACATATATCATAGTTTATAAAGTGATTATCAATCTAAATTTTTTTTACAAGTGCACATATTTATCTATAAATTATAATTATATAAACTAAAATTAAAATTTATAAAATTCAACATATACTAACATAAAGTTTAACTCAACCAAAATTCTAACATAATATAACAACATTTAATACATAAATCAAATTTAAATTAACATAATTTAACCTAATACATAAATTAAATTTAAACTAACATAATTTAATCTAATACATAAATTAAATTTAAACTAACAAAATAAATCATAATTTAAATTAATATTTGCAATTAATAATATTCGTAGACACATAATGGCAAATAAGCACTCCTCCTTATATCCATCATCATCATGCAAACAATTAACAATCAATCAATAACAAATGAGAAGGCTTTACCCCTTCTTCCAACATTCCATTCTCCTTTCTAATTCCACCAACTCTAAATACAACTCTAAATACATATCATAACTAAATGCATAAATATATAAATCATATCTTAACTAAATACATAAATACATAAATTAAATTTTAATTAAATAAATCATATTTAAAAAAATTACCTTAATTAGTGGAGATAATGCAAAATATAAGCCCTCCAAACCTAAAACAATAAATAAACAAAAACCATTAAAATTTTTAAAAATTAAAATAGATTTTTCAAAAAAAATGAAAAAAAAAATGGACAGATCTGGCCAGCCGTTGGCCCCCGGTGCGGCTAGCCCTTGCAAGGCGCACACCCTAGTGAGTAGTGGGGTGCACACTCAACAAGCACACATCTAGCAAGTGTTGGGTGCCTGGTAGAGCTTGTTGGGGGGCCGCCCCTAGTAAGTTGCTGGGTGTATCGGGTGCGCAGCCAATCGGCAGGCCATCCATAATATAAGGAAGAAGCAAAACAAAAAAAAAATACAAAAAACAAAAAAGAAAGATGGAAATGGGAGATGCTCTTCTTGCAAAAGGAGCTCCAAGTGTATGTGTGGGTGGGTGAGTTAGGGTTTAGTTCCCTCACCCACGTATTTATGACAAATCCAAAATTAGTCACAAAAAATTTTATTTTATTTTATTTTTTTAGATTTGTGATGGATTTTTCCATTGCAAAAGTTAAAAATTGCGAAGAAAAAAATTTGTCACAAAATTTTTTGAAATTTCAAAAAAAAAATTATGACGAGGATTTTTTCGTTGTAAAACTTCAAATTTGCAAAGGAAAAGAAATCTATCACAAACTTTTTAAAAATTTTAGAAAATTTGCAATGGATTCTTTTTATTTTTTTAATTTTTTGCAATGGATTTTTTTTGTTACAAAAACCAAAATTAATTTTTTAAAAAAATTAAAATTTTGCAACAGATTTTGTGACGGAAAATCCATTGCAATTTGCAATGGATTTTTTCCTTTGTAAATTTTCGTCAAAAATCACAGTTTTTTTAGTAGTGTTGGCCAGATTATCCTAATGTTCCTTCGTGGTGTTGTATATTTTTAAATGTACCTTTTTCTTAATTGAGACTCAAATTACTAACTTAACAAATAATTGGTATTCCTATATGCCTCCATAACATCAGTGTAAATGTAGTATAACTTGAACATAAGATAAGATTTTCTAGAGTTCGAGTCAATGTGCACAACTACGTTCATACATGAGCTATTGAATATATATATTTACCTATTTCTTAAGAATACTGGAGCTTGCTTTATTAAACTTATTAATTGTCAAATTAACATTAAAGTCACTATTTCATTTCTAAAGATATGGGAAGCCCAAAATGCGGAAGACTTTGTGGAGTTTGCTGAATATGTCCAGTTTTATACATAAACTAGTCTTACCTATAGTTTTATCAGTATGTGTATAAGTGAATTTTAAAGGTATTTATAGTTTTAGTTAAGCCCACCAATGTCTTAATTGGTGGTGAGAAAAACTAGTTTTATCCATCATATTATAAATAAGATTATTTATTTAGTCACGTCTAATATATAGATGTGTAATAACGAGTTGCCCTTATGGATATACTTATTCAGGTTCTACATTTTTTTTTCAATCTCCATAATTTAAGATTATAGTTTTCTATTGTCAAGAGTTTGGATAGGGTTTCTTATTTTCAAATATGAGTCTTTATCCTTTATTTTCCAGTTACGTCTTATATCTTTGTCAATTTTGATAATTAATTACAATGTATTGATATTGTAGTTCCCTCCTTTATCACTATCCTTTTCGTCAAGGTTCTAGCAGTAGTCCTTATATCCTATCATTTCCATTTAATCCCTTAAAATCCTTCTTCGTTGGTTTTTATATCCCTACCTGATATTTTCCTTTAATATTCTAGTACAAACTCTAGATGTCTTCTGCATTCTTTAACAAACATTATCCCTTTTTCCTCAAGTCATAATGTTTTCTTTACAACTTCATCCTTATAGGCAATTCTGCATTCTCATTTTGTTTGTTGTCATCTTGTGCTCATACTAATGAGCTTTCTTACTATTTATAAGCTAACTTCCCCGAACATTTAAATCACAACCATACCCACCCATTAGTCATATTTTTCTTAAAAGATTTCCTTATGGGAAATACTCCTTATTTCCCTCTCAAATACCATAATGTAGTTCTACTAATAAACTCCATTGCTAAAGTATTGATTTCTTTTAAAACAATAGTACCCTATGGGCCTATGGCTTCGACCATATGTAGAAACCAAGATACAGATTATTCCCAAATGGTCTTTGGCTTCCCTAAATTCCATTATCACAAATACCCTGACACCATATGATACCAAGAATATTATTCCACCAGACATCACTAAAAGTCATATACTTGATATCTCAAAAATAGTGGATTAGATTCTAGTTGGCCATCCAAATACCAATCCTTTCCTCTTTCAGTATCAAGCAATATCCTATAAGTTCACATCCTAGCCAAATTTTCATGTTAATCTTAGCCCCTTTAATCCCAATGTTTCATTTCGTAGGAGATTCGAGCTATCAACATATTAATTCCCAATATCCATAGCATTTATGTCACAATATTCTCTTATGTCCAAAATATTGATCTAAAAGATCTTTTGCTTATCCAATTCAGCCCTATCTAAAATGAACATCGGTTAAATTAGGGTGCTCTCAAACAAGTTCGAATGCAATATAAGTCCTTAAGAATATTACTCCTCTCAAATGTAAGAAATCATATGCTCAATACCTTAGGAGTTACAATCATACATTGGTAGGCTGCCTAACCATAACCCTTCACATTCTCTGGATTGAATATTATCCCAAAAATTCATGTCCTAGACAAATTCTAGAGTCATGCTTAATCTTCACTAACCAAAACTTTCATGTTCTGAGGATCATATCCTAGCATAGCTCAGGTTTTCAAACCTAAACTCTGATACCACCTTTGTAACGTCTCGACTGGGAGACGCCTACTCTCGTTTAAGATGCTATCCATTTTATACCACAAGTTTTCTGAATAATAGAAAATACATTTATCCAAAATGCGAAGTATCTAATTTCTACAAGTGACATCTAATAGAGGTTCATCTATGAACCAAAATATCATAAATCACGCTCAGTACTTCTACCACCTTCATTATCTTATGTATCACCTGGGTTAGTCTATCTTCGTCACTCATCCTTATCTGGGGTAAATAATAGAAAATAACAATAAAACAATGTAAATCCGAATGACTTAGTGGGATATCTTATTTATAACAACGAGAGACAATTTCTCAAATAATATATATGAAATAAGTAAAAGCATTAAAATTTCAAAAAACCGTAAGAGAAAATTTCAATCACAATTCTAAGTGATTCATCTCACCATCATCTCATAGCAGTGATGAGACTTTACAAAACTTATTATCTTTTTGTAGAAATTTGACTCTCAAGTGTGACCAAAGAGTCAACATATTTTTGTTTAAGGGATACAACTGGCCAGCAATATAAATCAAGAATAAATTAATAAACACATTTACAATTTTGCTATTGGTAATTCTCCTACCTTGTCACTCTACTTTTGAAAACACCAAAATCCTTATCCCTCCAAATTTCAAGTGATTAGCTCGGTTACTTAAACACTTACTAGGCATGGCTAGCCACATGCCTAATTCCACTCACAAACGACTACCTCTAGCTTGCTATGAGTAAGGAATATATGTACATCTTGTACGGGTATCAGCCTCGCCGCTACCTTAATTCCTCTACCACCGCCAGTTGAAACCCTAAATTGGCGATATTGCTGCCTTGCCCATGAGATTCCAATCAAGACCCACCTAAACCCAGCCACTTTTTGCCACCAAAAGTAGCTGAACCACCAACTTGCCACCGCCTCATTATTAGCCTCATCGTTGCTGGCAATTTCCTCGATGGTTTTGAGTGATTTTGGTATAGTTTTGTTCCTTAAGTTGAGGGGAAGCTTTTTATTGGATTGGTTTGATGTTGTCCACTGGTTTTCTGGCGATTCACCTCCTAGGTGGGTTTGGGGTTGATTTTGAGAATTAAACATAATTTTGTCCTTAATCCTATATATATAAAATATTTTCCAGCTTCTTGAATTTGACCTCCAAACTTTCCCACCATCTTCAATTGAACCTCTAGGCTGTTAACCACCTTTTACTTTGGTCCCTGGGTTTCAATTAAGTCCTCTAATTTTAATTTCTTACACATTGACTCCTAACCTTTCTATTTCTAGGCAATTGGGTTCAAATTTAATTATTCTAAAGTCCTTAACCTTTTTAACTTTGTCACATTGACCTCTGAATTTTATAATTTTAGACAATAAAGTCTTTCTCTCATTTATAATTTAATCCCTCGATTTGTCAATATTTAATTCTAGATTTTAATTAGATCTAATCCAAAATTAATCTAGCCAACTTATTGATTTTGTATTTTATTTTAGAATCTCAAAATTTAGGGTGTTACACTAATATCCACCAACACATGAAATATAAAATAGTTTAATTTGCGAAATAAGTGTGTGATTTTTTAAAATTTAAAAGTAAATTACTTTTTCAAAACAAAAATTAACTCTTTTCTAGGTAATACTAAACTATAAATTATTTTAGAAAAAAGTTTTGAAAAAATAGAGGCTTACTATAATACTAAATATATTTAAACCTTTTTAATGATGATAATTCAATTATTAAGATAAGATTGGCGTTGATATTTTACATTTATCATAAGTTATAATTTTAAGTATCCAAACAACTAATTGTATTAGTATTGGGACATAGAAATTAGTAATCCAAACAAACAAACAAAGTATTAATATATTTTCTAAATAATGAATCTTATATTTATCAATGATGCCCAATAGTATCATGGTAAGCAAACGAGACCATGTAGTATAGATTTATTTAAAAATAATTATATTGAAATTATAAAAGAATTTGTTACTATATAAAAGTAAATAAATATTTTTATTTATTATATATTAAAAAATTTAGTATATATATGAAATGTGTAAAAATGGCTGATAATTGGATAAAGGAATTATTTTCAATTATTTGTATCCATAATTTTTCCCCATGACTTTATACGTTAGTGTAGGAAGGATATCTTAACATAAAATAGCACAATCCAGAAGCTATAAGTGAAAAGCGAACACAGGACGAAGAGAAAGAAAGTAAAATGGTGGCCATATCACTGTACAAAGGGAACCTCCACAAAGTGCCTGACGTCCCGCATCGATGGCCGCAGCCAGCCCGCAAAATCACACTAAAAGACTTTAAGATTCTTCTCCGCCGCCGCGCCAGAGCCCTCTCCAGCCTCTGCTCCCCCACCGCAGATGTCACAACCAATTTTGCGACCATTGCAAACTCAAACCCTAACTCTAAGCCTAACCCTGCCGCTGTTCCTGACCCCGATTGCAGTAATACTGATCCGAGCCCTGTGGATAATGCTGTGACTAATAACGGTAGTGATAATCATATTGATAAACACTTTCCTGAATCTGAATTGCAGCCGACGAGCGATTTGAAGGAGGGAGAAGCGAAAAAGGAGGAGGTGGAGGAGGCGAGGGACGTGAAAGATGAGAAATTGGTAGAAGGGGAAGATTCTTTGAGGAAATTGATGGAGAAAACTGATGCACTGGTGGACAAGGAGAAGAATGAGATGAATATCAAGAGTGATGACAAAACAGAGGTTACTGTAAATCCGATCGTCAAGGTATTATGGTTTTGAAATTATACCTTTTGTATGATTTTCTTTCCTCTCACTCACGGAATTTCCAAGTGATCTGGATGATTGTTCCGTTTAAGGTTAATCTTTTGGAATTTCTTATGATATAAATCTTCAATGTGATGCATTGGAGATAATGTGACTTATTTTGCATTATATGCCTATATATTATGTACAGATTGTGTTTATGCTGACAGAAGTATAACATCGTATATATCTTGTAGATGATGTTTCTGTGTTACTTCATCAAATTGTGCATACTTGCAGTTGCAATGATATTATTTATTTATCAGCAATTTTGATGTGGTGAAGATAATTATGAAATGAGATAGTTAGAGCTCTGGCATATATTCGGATTTACCTATAAGCTAACATGGGTTTGGAAAAAGAGTTCAGTATTTGGATGCTTGTCCTGAATGTGCCTTGCTTGGATAAATGAATACACATTCCCAGTTGTTTTGATATATTCTTCTTTTCGATGTTAACCATGGGGGTCAACAGATTGTTCATGAGTGTGAGAAATAGCTTTGAGTAAGCTGATGGATTGATTGTGAATGCAAGGAGAATCACATTACTGATATATGAAGCATAAAAATCACTTCTTTTTTTCCATTTATCTTCACTGTTGACAGTCAATTCCCCCTTTTATATGTTGTTAGCTGTACTTTTGGGGCATGAAGAGAGTAGAGAGCTGAGCCACCATTAATTTTCCTAATCAAATTTACTTATGAAAAATTGGCTGTTTTGTTGCAGTTGCATATATTACCTCTTTCCTTTCTGGTTAGTTTGCGTTCTCTGTCATATGATAGTATAAGAATAGAGGTGTCGTTGCTCTTATAAAATCTCTTATGCTCTGTTACTAATACTTTATATTTAATATGTTGTACCTCTACATTTTCTTCCACTCATTTAGCAGCTATTGGGAGGATCATGTTACTCTGAGAAATTGTTTGATGGAGCATTTTTTGCATTCAGTCTCGATTGTTTCTAGGGATCACAAGGGGGACTGCAAAAAAGTTTTATTTGGAGAAACTTTATTACAAAAAATTGGTGTTTTGTGCAAGAATGAGTTAAATTAAGAGAGTGAGGAGTTTATTGAGATATTGGCTTGAGATGTTTGCTTATGTTATGGCATTTTCTTTTCAGTTTTGTTGTACTGTAGAAGCAGTTTATCTCTATTTGCAACAGTACAGTCACCTGTCAATAGTTGCTGCTTCTTGCTTTGTGATGGAATTTTCTTTGTTTTCACTCTACTTTTGCTGAGAGATGAAGAAAATTTTGAGCATGGACTTTAGCCACTTAATGGCTAAGACCCTATGCGTTTTGTCCAGCACATGGTATGTAAGCACATTGACATGAAATTATTGGCAAAAATAAAATGGAATAGGGCTTCTATTATACTGTGCTTAACTTTATTTGTAACTTATTGCCATGGTTGGAAGTGTAAGAGGACCTTTTTCCATTCTTTTTGGGGGTGGTTTGACCCTTTGAATCATTTTGAATTGTAGTAATCGTGCTGATATGCAGCCTATACATGTCTCCCAAATTATCCATGCAATTTGATCTGAGTCCTTTAACCAGTGACTTATTATCGGAATTTTCTTCTTTCATTTAATGATTATTGTTTATTTAAACATTGGAGGTTGCTAATGCAAATCATAAATGCAATGATGTTACTAACTATGTCTCTTATTTTCTCTTCTCCACATTCAATTGATTGCTTATACATTTTTTTTTCCTTTTCTTGGTAGAAAAACAACAAAGAAGATGCTCCAAGTGAAGTGGAGAAAAGAAAGAAGGAGGTTAAGGAGAAGTTGGAAATTTTGAATGAGAAAAAACATAGTTTAGTGCAAGTTCTGAGACAGGTAATATACATCTACTGGAACTTGTTGGGAGTAGATGCTGCTCCGACATTGACTCTAAAAGATTTCTGATCATATTTGCTTGGATGGTCGTATTAATTTGTGTTGACAGATTCTGAGTGCAGAAGAGCAGTTAAAGAGACAAAATAGTTTTCAGGGAATGTCTGGCCGCCCACCACTTCCACTACAAGTGGATACCACAACTGATTCTGGATCAATGACTAGGGTCAACACCCCTAGAATGGGATCAGATGGAAATCCTTGTGGTGATATGGAGGGAGGAGAAGCTGATGATGTTTCAAACCATAATATGCAATATCGTCATTTGCTTCGTATGAACAGTACTTCGCCATCTTCTGACTCTCAACAGCGGAAGCCTGCCTCTAACATGGTAATTATTTTAATCAGTTCATAAGAGTCTTCTTTTGCAGTTGCTTTTCAAGATTTTCTATTTACTCTAATGCATCTGTTGTTGGAAAAGGTAATTGACCGTATTACCTTTTTGTCTGGGTTTAACAGTTACTGATGTTGAGAAGCTATTTTTAGAAATTAGGATATATTGTTTCATTAGACCACTTTAGAAGTTTTTATATCATGATAAATGCTGTCTGCTAGAATGCTTCTTGATTATTTCACACCTTTGTTTGGGTAGCATGTGTTTTATTATTTTAAAATTTTCTCACAGCTCATTTGGATGTTCAGTTATTTGGCTGAAATTTTAATTTATGGATCTTTTGAGTTGTAAGTTCAAGATTTGACTTTGTTGAGTCTATCCTGTGTATGTGCAAAATTGTAACACAAGGTGACTTAATGGGTTTGAGTTGACATATGTGGAAGTACTCTGCCCATTCTTACAGGTGGGTTGTCATTTTAGAGGCTGAAGCACTTCTTTGGTTTATCTTCCTTTTTGCTGCCACAAGTGTGTATAAGAGGGCTAGGGAGTGAGGGGGATAGACAAAGTCGCCTACAATTTCCTTCTAGAAAGAAGGGGATGGGTGTATGGTTGGATTTAGTAGTCTGTCGATATCAGATGGGCAGCATAAAGGCAGCTAGGGATGCTAAAAATTGATAATTACTTGGTTTGTTGCTATTGTTTTAATGCATAATTTTAGATAGCATGAGGTATTATATATTGGCTATTTTAGTCTTGCCACCCACGGAAATTGAAAGAGCCTTTTAATAGTTAGATAGACTTTAGCAGAATATGTGTAACTTTGGCTATAGCCCGTACATTGTCAAACCTATTATCTCAGATCCTTTAGGCATGAAGTGAACTTTTTTTCCTTCATGGTGGCAGGTGCCTCACTCTTATCGGACCACAATGGGTGTTGCAGGTAGTCCTTCTCGGTTTGCACCTGCTGGGCAAGGACAGTCAGTTTCTGTCTCTGGAGCAAGTTTCATAGCCTCCTCTCCCTCTCCCGCAGCATCAGGTGGCACTTCAGTCTTTAGAGATGGCAGGCTCCCAAGTCCGTCGAATTAGGAGCTATGCTGCCTGCATACTATGTATGTGAGCCACATGGCATATCTCTTGTGAGCTGGCTGGAATTATCAAAAAGCTCTTATACACAGTTAAAAAGAAACATGGGAAACCCACAGTTCGACATGGTTCTTTTGTAATTAATCTAATCATGCAAAGATTGGATTTTCTTATGGATCAATGGTTTCTATGCTGTACAAAAGAGTTAATTGTTCTTTTTTTGAGACAAGTGATGCATAACAATGCATTCAAAGAAGTGAAATATGTATCATCTGCTTGTATATAGCATTTTATCAATGACAACTATACTCTATATGGTGCTTAGATGTTAAAAGTTCTTCGTTTGGACTCTGGGATCACTGCTGATTTTAGAAGACAGGAATGCGGACATACCATTCAAAAAACCAACTCATATTTCGCGGAGAAGAGCATCATGCTGCTGGTTGGTCAACTGCTCCGGCACTGTTGGTTATGTAAGGGGTACAAACTTGACTTTTTAACCATTACACAACTAGTCGTGGAAGAACCTTGAACCATACTGCTTGTGTGGTGGTTGGGGCTCTGTTTAAACTCAGTAGAGGCTGACAGGAGATAAGATCTGACATCACATGTTCGTAAATTGGAGATGATTGTGATACATGTTTTGTTCATTTGAGACAAGTCTCTAGAGGTGGTAGTTGATTGCTATTTCCATATCATCTCTCATACTGTGGGGACACAGCCATTAATTGAATTTTGCAAGAACATTGGCATTCCATACTTGTGATGATAGTCTCCGTTGTTTTATAGTCAATGTCATTGCCTCTTGGTCTTATCATCTTATGCCTCGCTTATCTGTCTTTTTCTTTCTTAATAATACTTGGTTTAGTTTTTCACAATCATTCTTCCTGTTTGGTTGTGTTCCCTGCACCATCACACCATTGCAAGAATCTCTTGTTGCCTGTCTTGACTTTCACTTCCTCCGAACGGAAGATTAAGAGCTGTTTGTCTATATAGTCAAGTAGCTGTTGATCCTTCAGCTATTGGTGCCTACAAGGGAACTAATGAAAGGTTTTTCTCTCTCAAAAATGATAACCAACACAAGACGATGCTTATTAGTTAGAAAGGTATTTGGGTGAGCTTATAAATTTTTTTAAATATTTTATAAGATGCTTGATAACTTGTAACTTATTTTTCAAGTTGCAATGACATTTTTATATTTTAGTGTAAAAAAAAACTTAGAAGATGTTAGAAAATGTTTGATAATTTTTGTTGAAAAATGAGCTTAAGAAATTATAAATAAAATATTAGAAATTTATAAGTTATTTTTTTTTTAAAAAAAAATGAGATTTCAATTTATTTTTAAGATCTTAATAATTTTTTTTAATTTTAATTATTCTAATTAAATTTTTTTATAAAATTTAAGATTTTGTTTTATTTAAATATTTTAATAATTTATTTTAAAAATAAAATTTAGTATTTTATAAGTTTTAAAAGTATGTTATAAGATATGTGAGTGTATAAGATTTTTCAAGTAACCTTAACTAAACTCTCTTGCTTTCTTCTACAGCATCCTTCTCTCCTTCTTGGACCGTGGCTACACCAGTTGAAGATTCGATTATCCTCTGTGTTAACCTTTTTCCACTCGCCTTTGGGCTTGAATTTTTTTTTTCTTTTTTATAATTCTTCTTTTGGCTTGATTACAGGCATTGAACTGGGACAAAGAGAGTTAGACCAGAAAGAGAGCTGGTCTAAGCTTGTAGTAACAATAGCAACTTATTTTCGGCCATTTTTTGGATTCATGTGAGAAAATTATCTTAAATGAAATTCGAAGATAATGCCCCCCATTAGAATAATTTGTGACCAGCTGTTACATCAAAATGGAAGCTTTCAACATTTTAATAATCACATCTGAATATAATATAGAGGCACTAACAATGATTAAGAGGCGGATTAATTCTGGATTTTCCCACCTTAGGTTAATAGGTACAACCTGTGATATCACTCGTACCTATTCATTTCCACAAATTTCAAAATGCACCTACTCTAAGGCAGCTCATTTTGTTGACCAATAATCACTTGTAACGGAAATTAATGTTGTCATTATCATTAAATCCTTATACTAATTAATTAAATCATACATTGGCCCACAACATGCACCTCAGTAATGGCCAATTCTGCATGACTGGAAGGCCACAAGATAAAAACCCACAATTTATTAAGACAGGAACCTAAGTCAAAGTAGTGGGTACAACACCACCATATTTATTTTCTTCCATGGAATCCTACTTTGTGTAATACTATTTCAGATTAAATAGACATTGGTCGGCAATTATAATTTTAAAGGTCGAAATTGAATTTTAGTAAAATATGAAGATTTTAAATTTTAATAAAAACATATGAATAGTATAACTTTATATAGATTTAGAGGAAAGACTGTTGTTCTTTACGGACTTCATCCCTCGCTCAACTAAATTTTGAAGGGGAGAGATTTGATTTAAAAAATAGACAAAAGCATTGCATGTATTTTGAACATAAATAGTTGAAGAAAGTGAAAAAAAAATAATTATTAAACACTAGTCCCGCTTGGTTTTATTTCCGTGGCTCGTTTCCATTTCCATTTCCATTTTCACTTGAGAATAAAAAATGAAAACTATCATTTTCTTGTTATTTTCACTCAAAATATTCCTATTTTTATTTTCAAAATTTTTCTAAACTTATCATATTATTATGTTGTTGCATCAATTAAATTCAAATTTGATTTAACGTAAATATCCACTATTATTTTAAAATTAATAAAATATGGATACATTTTTAAAAAATAATTTTTTTAAATATAAGAAAATAAATCAACTATTTTTTCAACCATATACCTATTCTAATTATTACTTTCCAACAATTTATCCAAACATATTTATATTTTAATTTTAAAATTATAATTTTCTTTTTAATTTTTAAAAATGACTGAAAATAGAAATGGGTCTTGAAAATAAAACTAAAGAGATTGTAAATATTCTCCGTTTGAACATATATTATTAGTATTAAATTTATTTGAAGTATAACACAAATGACAAAATAAATGTAAAATTATCTTGTAATTATTTATATAAACTCGCGCACCATTTTCTTTAAGATATGGAATAGTAGGGTTAAATATTTTTATCAATATCATAATTAAATCTAGCTGTGGTTGTTTGTCTAAAAAATGCAAAGAAAATAAAGGCGCAGGCATTAAAAAAAAACGTTAATAGTTTCCGAATTTATGTTATATTTATTGTTTTCATATTTAAACTTGTTACAAATAAGATAGAAATAATGAATTGTAATGTAAATACAGTTTGGATTCGAATTCCATAGAATATTTTATATAATATAGATGGGATTGTCTATAATGATAGGCAAATGAAAAACTTTCTCAAAATTCTTATTCATCAACTTGAAATTTTTAAAATAGTTTGGTTGAGTTTGCAAGTTCACTCATTAAATAAGTAAACAATTGAATTGGATTCGATTGGATGGCACCAACGAAATTGAGTGCTAACTTGCATTTCTTATTGAATTAACTGATCGACGTGCTATCGAACATTTATTTTGAATTCGATAATTTTCACAAAAAAAATTTCGACATATTTTATTTATTTATTATTATTATGAGAATTAATTCTACTATTTCTGGTTCTGGGGTTTCCACACTTGAAAAAAAAAATCTGGGGCATATCGTCCAAATCATCGGTCTAGTACTAGATGTAGCCTTACTTCTAATAGGCCATGAACTAGATCCGAATCATTTTCAATGAGTTCATAAGAAGTGATCCCATTTTTTCATCTGGTTCAGGTAGAGGCCAAAGATCTTGAACGACCGATCCAGCAGAACAATTCAAAAGATAAAGAAGTATCGTTAATTTCTTCATGCTCGTTCCAAGTTCAAAGTACTATTTGTACAAATAAGAATCCCCATCGTTAAATGATTTCTTCTTCATATAGATCGATATAGGATCTATTGGGCAATTACTTAGAATCATCAATAAAAAAATCTTTAGTCTTATTATCCAGGAACTTGTTCAGAAATATTGTAATGAAAGAAATATAGGAGTTTGCCGCTAATATCATAGTTCTAACCTCTTTATTAAGACAATAAGATTTCATAAGACTCGAACTTAAGTAATCAGATTGCATTAATATCAGAAATCATTAAAATTGGATTTCCTAAATCCAAATTCTGTCACTATTCTATTAATCTATTTGACTAAAGAAGAATGGTCACAGGTTGTTACAATTAATAATTTAATACCTTAGAAGAGAAAGAGAGAAAATATTTGTGTTATTTATGACATGAAATTCCAGGTACTACTATTAATGCAGTCGGTACCCACATGGGCTGCAAGGGATGTGCATATCAGGTCAACATATTTGACTCTCCACACCCTGCGCATGTTAGAACCGATCCCCATCACAAACAAACAGATCTCTCTTGTTACTAGAGGTCCAGTCAGTAGGCCCCACCCAAAATGTATACCCCCACCCCACCCCAAACTATACCCTATTCAAGAGTTCATTTTTTCTCCCGTTTTATCCTTAGACCAGCAACGGGCGCATCTTAGCAGCTGCAGACCCCCGAGCGCCCATGGATCCCACACACAAAAAGCACCCCAAATCCACCACCGCCACCGCCACCGCCGAGACCCGCCGCCTCCGCCGTCACCACCACCCCCACCGCCAGCCAGAAGCACACATTCACCCCCTCCCAGATCCCACCGTCAACCCTCCTTCCACCATCCAAAACATATCCCAACGCTTCTCCAAACTCTATGCAAATCACAAGAAACTTGTTGCAAACTCCTTCAAAAATCACCCCCATCCTCAGCCTGACTCAGATTTCCAAGCCAAAACCCTCTCCTCTTCCCCAGCCTTGGACTCCTCTTGCACCACCTTGACAAAATCAAGCAGCCAACATGAGAGAAATAGTACTAGTAAAGGTGTTATCTTGGAGAAAGATCAATTCTTGAGCACAAAAGCCAAGGTGAAGGAAAAGGATGACTTAAAGAAACCATCTTCCAAGAAAGACCCCAAAAAATCATCTTTTGAGGAGTTTCATGATGTGAAGAAGGCATCCCAATTGATGTCAAAAAGCCTGGAAAACGAAGCGGTGAAGGGATTTCAAGAAGGGCTTGAAATGAAGAGGAGAATCTCTGTGTCATCAATCCCTCCTGTGGTCAATGGAGGGAGAAGGTCATTTTGCAGCTCACAGGTTGAGTTGGCCGACTTCTTCTCTTGCACTGGTGTGAAAGTTGTGGCTGTTGATATGCCTCCATTCATGCAGATTCATGCTGTGGATTGTGCAAGAAAGGCTCATGATAGTTTGGAAAAGTTCACCTCCAAGGCTCTTGCTTTCACACTCAAAAAGGTAATTAAAGTCATTAATTGTTCATTAATAGATGAGGTTTTTTTGATAATATTTCTTTCTTTTTTTTGTTCCTATTGCTATTATTATTTAATTATTGTGTTTCCCTTTTGCATCTTCATTAGATAGTCATGAGATCTTTTGCTTTCTGCAGGAGTTTGATGGGGTATTTGGACCTGCTTGGCACTGTATAGTAGGGACAAGTTTTGGTTCATTTGTAACACATTCAGTGGGTGGGTTCATGTATTTCTCGATGGATCACAAGCTATACATCCTTCTCTTCAAGACCACCGTACAAAGAGCAGAATGAAAACTTTCCCGAGAACCCGGACTAATTTTACTTCAAAGATCAGTTATTGTGGTCATTGTTTTTAAGTTTTTTAGCACAGACAAAATTTTGGAAAGATACTGCCGTCGCCTCCCCCTGTAGTTTGTACATTATTAATGCTACCAAAGAAAAGCATTGGGAGATGTTGTTCTTGCTGCAGCATCATTCCATTTAACACAATTTGTCAAAGGCCCTTTTGGCGCAGCCAAGCTTAAAGGAAACCTCAAGAAGTGAAAACATGCATAGAATTGGTTGTGTTCTTGGGAAACTGAGAGTGCACAGAGGCCTGTGTAGTTAAAGTTAGATCACATGATGTATTGCCTTGTTATAGATTGTTTCAAATTGTCCTTTTTATTGGTTTGAGTAAATTATTGGAAATACAGGAATTGATGATGTGTCAGTTCATAGAGACAATTATTTGACTGTCAACATTATGAATTGCTTTGAACCTTTGAGTGTTGAAGTGGTTAAAGTTGCTAACATCATCTCACTTGGTTTGAATGAAACTCTCTCTCTGTCTCTCTCTGGCGCGCGCGCGCGCAGGTTTGTTCTTTTGGATGGATTGGTTGTGTTCTATACATTCTTTGGATGGATTGGTAAATTCTTGGATAGATTGATTGTGTTTTATAAGTTTTTGAACTTCAATTTTTGGATGGATTGGGTGTGCTGTTCTCGATTCTTGATGGATTGGTTGTGGTTGTCCTCGATTCTTGGATGCAAATTCTTGGATAGACTGGTTGTGCTCTATAAATTTTTTAACACAAATTTTTGGTAAGATTGTCTTGTTCTCAACTCTTAGGTATGGATTCTTGGATGATTTAGTTGTGGTATTTCTGTTTTTTATAAGTTATTGCTGGATGACGTAGTGGTCAATTAATCCAGTATCATTCTCGCGCGCACACACACATATATATATATATATATATATAGGAGGTAGTTTGATGTGTAATTGTGACAAATTCTTTATATGTATGTTTATATAAATAAAAACTATGGAAATTTTTCAATGAATTTGTTGTCTTGTTCTCTATTCATAAAGATATTATGATTCTTGGATTGAATCAAATGTGGGAAAAAGACTCATATAACCTTGTGGCATAACATTTGGAATAAAAGAAACCATCCCCCAACCAAAACCCTACAAAGAATAGAGGAAAATAAGTTGCACATGGAGCAAGGGACAACCGTTTGATTCAACGATAATTACTTTAAAATTTATCAAGTAGAAATTAAAAAAAGAAAAGAATTGCATTCTCTAATTCTCCATCTGCCGAACAGAAGCAAAAGGGGTATTTAAACATTAGTAAAATGCCTTACAATTTATTTTATGCACATAATTTTGAGGATTTTTCATTTGAAAACTTTTTTCTTAATAAAATTGGAGGAAAAAGAAAGGAAATGGAAATTAATTGGTGTTTAAAAAAAATTTGATTTCTTATTGTCTACCATTCAAAGGGCCAAACTCCAAAATTTTCCTTCAAGTCCCCTCTCAACGGAAGAAAACCTGTTTCCTACTTTATTGCCAACTAATCAGGTTTGCTTGTTTGATGGAGGACAGAAATATGTTCTTTTTGTCACTATTTCTAAGTGTTGAAACTACAACTCATGACATAAGGGGACCAATAAATAATATGCAAATCACTCGGTTTGGTCGAAAGAAAAATTCAAACAAACAAGGTCTTAGCTTTTAGGGCCACTTCTTGAAGAAATGATTTGTTTCGAAAAGTCAATATATGTTGACAGTTGACTAACTTGATTTGACTGGGCAAATGTCTGTGTAAAAGCTTTAAAGCCCAAAGATGACCCATCATTGGATTGAACTACAATTTTAGCTCAAGCCTGCTTGTTTAAGGCTCAGGTGGGCCAAACAATTGGGCTTTAGCAAAAATGACAAATTTGAGCTTTGGGTCTCTTTGGTGCACTCAAAAAAAAAAAAAAAATATTGAATGGCGGTCCTTCAAAAATATAATTTCAAAAATGAAAATTGATTTTGACTAATGTTTAATCGATTTAACAAACAAAGCACTCTAATACAATGGGTAATTGTAAGTCCTGTCGCTTGTAGCCCAAGTGACATCCGTCTTCTTTATTATGTTGAAGGTCTTGTGTTTGATTCGAAATGGGTGCGTTGTGTACTTTATATGTATTATGTGTAGTTTATACTTTGATTTATTTGATTTGAAAATAAAAAGATATTGATTTGTTAAAAGGATAATAATTTATAATTTGTAATGCTCTTTCATTAAAATATATATATATATATATATAATAAATGAAAACCATAATGAGTGTCGATGTAATGTTTGTAATTTTTTAAATCAAAGTAACTAGCTTCTCGCTCTCTCTAAGAAAAAAAAGCATGCACAAATTAAGAGTTCAAACTCTAAACCTCACAATTATATATGTAAGACCATCTTATCAGATCAATTGACTACTCCATCCAAATTACTCAAATGTTGGGGAAATAGCATTTATACACCAATTTTACTATTTTTTACTATTCATATGTAATCATCTTTCATTAATTATTAATAATCTATGAGAATAATCAAATATTGAAAACTTAATCATTTTTTTTGCCTTTTTATTTTTTAGTTTAGTTTAATCGATTAACCAAATAAAGAGAATCTATATATACAGAAACTGGTCATGGCAAATACAAGGGGATGTGACAAAGCAAAAATATCGGGAAATTCTATAAAAATATATTTCTATTGGTAGAAATTTTATTATTAAATAGAAGGAATAGATAGAGTAAAATAGAAATTATACCATGTGGAGAATAAGGTTTAGTTTCACAAAACATTAATATTATTCCAAATCAAGTGGTATAAAGTTCATTATTCCAAAGTTCAAATCTTTATGCAAATATCATAAACCTTAGCCCAATTCTCTACCCTAACTCACTAAAAGAATGACATGATGATCATAGTTTGAGTATCTCTAACCCTTCGCTCCCCCCCTCGCCACCCCAAGTTTATCTCACAAGGATAAGTTCAATGTAATCTTTCCTTACAATGAGTGCTTAAGTTCTTACAACATATATGTTGAGTTCTTAGAATAAGTCAAGAAGTGATCATTTCCATGTGAAATTAGGGGTTCTACTTATTTACAAGATAAAACATAGAAAAAACATGACAAGAAGCATTCTAGCCATGATTAAGATTCATCCAACCAATCAAAACTTGACATTTCTCAAGATGAAAAAGCCCTTTGGAAAATCAACTAACCGTCAGTCTTTCTTTTGGCTAGTTGTCCACCACATTTCATATTCTTACTTACCATTTTGGTGTAACAATTAAATATGATTTGTGGGCAACATCATTTTCATGTGTCTTTAATTGGTTGCAATGGGCCAAATGTGATAAGGAGGATAATGAGAATAGAATAGTCTCAAAACCCTTGCACCAAATTCATGGCCTTTAGGACATGTGCTAAATGCTCAAGAAAGCATGAAACCTAAAAGGGAAGGTGTTAGTCACTTTCATAGTACTCATCACTTCACACGTGGCGGTTAATTAGCCCATGAAGAAATTTTACGTGTCAACATTATGCATATACGACAACAATACATTGACTAGTAATTGAATATCACAATGTTTTAGGTTAAATTTTTTTTTACCCAGAAAGTGCATCTCAATGTTAAAAATTATAAAGTTGTTGAACTGTTACCTACAACCCACGGAAAACATGAATCTAGCGATTGGAATAGTACAACAGCATAATAATTTTTAAAACTTTTGCAATATAGTATGCCTTTATTATAACTGTCTAAGATTTGTAAAGTTTTTTCCTATGTAAGTCTATATATATAATACATATATGCAATTAATAACAAATTCGAAATGACATGTTAATGCAAGTATACTTCAGAAAAGAAAAAAAAAGTTCATATTGATAATTGTATTGAATTTTACTAATACGATATGTATATTATATAATCATGAATGAGAGTGGAGATGAGAAAAGGAGTTTTACTCTCATAACAATGTAAAAAGCAAATTATCTTGAATGAGAAGACATATTTTTTAAAATAATTTTATAAACTTTTAATTTTATTTAATTCTTTTATGACTCATATATGTTTAAAAGTATGAAAAATCTCTAATTTGTTCAAAATATGACGAACATAATGAATTGTGTATCGGAAATGTTATTAAAAGTATCTATTTTTTATATTTATTTAATTTATAAACTCACCAAGTGATTTATCATTCATGTATAGAATACACGTCTGATATGATACAAATAATTTTATAAAATGATGGTGTATTATAAATTTTTATACATTGATCAATTTAATTCTCATGATCATTCAAAAGAAATTAATTTGAGCATAAACTCAATTTGTCAATTATTGCAACTCACAACGAATATTGTGTTGACGTCGCACACGATGTCCATACATTAATGAATTAATTATTGGTAGGAGTTTTGGTGAAGTAAGTGTGAGAGCCTCATAATGGAGCTTCTATATTGGGCATGATTGATGATAGACTTTCTCTAATTACTACGATTGTTTGATTAGAACTATATTGTGTGAGGCAATTGTTAGGCACAATGGGGAAAAGGTATTATGATAAGAGGATATTAAAGAAGATTCAGTTTGTGTGGAGCTCAAAGCTTGTCTCATTAACTACATAGTCCCTTGACAAAGTGGAGAACCTACAATTGCTTCTATACTATGTCATTCTACTTCATTACTTTGTCATATATTTAGGTCTCACATATATTTTTGGAAAAAAGAATATTAAATATAATTGTCCTATATATATTTAACTTATTGACCTTTGATGTGAATGATTTTGTGTTTGAGAATTACTCCCTTTATCCATGGGACAATGTTTTTTATTTCTTTTTCTTTTTTAATCTCTAAAATCATCATCCATTCACAATATTTCATTTTTGAAAATAAAAAATTTATTTTTAGAAGTACCCTTTAATGAGACACACATTAATTTTGAATTCCAACTACTACTTTTAAGATTATTTTCAAATTTTGACTTCCAAGACCCGTCTAAAAGTTCATGTCAATTGCAATTAAAAATGTATTATTGTATGTCAGAAGAATCAATCAATATATGTCGGTCTTAACTTCATACAGAAATGAAAACTTTATCTATCATTGAGAATATTGGCAAAATTAATTGAGATATTCATATAGAATTTCCAAATCAATACCATGAGTATATTTTTATGTGGAATGTTTAGATAGAGTTGGAATTACTAATTAATTAAATGATTGTAATGTCATTACTATCTTATCATGATCCAAATCAAATTAAAATTACTTTTAATTGACCCACATATCATATTAAAAATAAGAAATAAAGAAATCTTCTCTTAAAATGTAATGGATAAGACCAATTGAGTTATTACACTAATTGAACTTGAGCTCGAGCCTTATATATATGTATAACTTGAGCTTGGAAATTTCTCTCGAGTTTGGCTCAATTGTACCTTACATTGGAATGATGTGGAACCTAGCTTGAGTTTGAGCTCAAAAATTTCTCCTAAGTTTGGCTCAATTGCACCCTACATTAGAATGATGTGGAACCTAGCGAGGTATATAATTTAGGTTGCATACTAAGTTCAATAGCTTAGATGTTGAGCTGGAGATATGCCTATCAAGCTTAGCAGCTTCGATGCCAAGCTAGAATACAGTTGAGGAATAGTCTAACCATGATTAATGGAGCAAGGAAAAATGACCTAGTACATAGTCTTTCATATTTTGTCCCGCTTCTTTCATATGTTTTTACCTACACTCCATTTTCTATGGTCATTAGCAATATGAATGAGTTTCAAATAAATACCTTCCTCCATCCTAAACTCTAGTCATTTCTATACATACATATATAGTCTAATCATCCACTTCCTTCATCTTGCTATTACTTTTGAATATGTTAGGATCACTAGGCTAAATGCTATAAATGTTAGTAGAGGCACAACTTTATTTCTTTAGACATTTGAAAACGCAAAGCACTTGTATAAGGCTACAGTTAGTTTGAAATGGGTGCACCTCATAAACGCCATGGGTGGGACAGTTAGACCCGAGTCAAATGATGATGTGGACAATAAATCTAACAAAATAGAAAAAAGCTTATGCTTTATCACCTACTAATGAAGAAAAACTAACATCACTTGTTGATTATCACATTCTATCATTAGTTAATTACAAGTGAAGAAAAAAAGCTCATGCTCTATTAGATCTTTTTTAATCCTTCAAGTTAATTAAGTTGACATTGACAATGACAAATAGTTGTAGATACTTATGACTCCATTTGATGGCATCTAATGATGTCTTTAAATTAAATACATCAAATGCATCTAAGGTAAATGAGGCACTATAAAGTTTCCCTAGTAAGCTAGAATACAATCCTCTTGTTAAGCAGCCTAGGATTAGCTATATTTACTTGCTTTATTACTTGCTAATGAAGAAAAGCTCAAGATCTTCATTTGCTAATATAGAAGAGCTCACGCTCCATCACCTGTTGATTATGAGTAGAGAAGAGTTTATGTAGTATTATTTGTTGATGAAGAAGAGTTCATTCTCTACTACCTACTGAAGAAAAAGAGCTTATGTTCTATCATTTGTCAATAAAGAAGATTCATGCTCTATTACTACTGACAAAGAAGAGCTTACACTTGTTACTTGTTCAACACATTTTACAAGTATAAACAAAGAAGTGTTCTTATTATATTATGTACTAGCTACAAATATAATGACTAATGGATCATATTCCACCTATTGATTAT
Source organism: Jacaranda copaia (assembly GCA_014898725.1). Lineage (NCBI taxonomy): Eukaryota > Viridiplantae > Streptophyta > Magnoliopsida > Lamiales > Bignoniaceae > Jacaranda > Jacaranda copaia. Next base: position 470,007 of record JACGDI010005459.1, on the reverse strand, counting down.
AAGTCTAAACAAATAAATTAGATACAAAGTTGAGCTTATCAATTTGTTTGTTAACTTTAAATGTTGAGCTCAAAACAAGATAAGATTAGATTATTGTTCTAGTAGAGTTCTGTTCATATGGAAGTTTAATTGACTTCAAGCATGAAAAGTACCATTAAGCTCACAAACAACTCTTTGACAATAATTGGTATATAGAATTGGATATGTGAGAATATAATAGATGGAGTATGAGAGGATCAATGCCTTTGCCTCTTCTTTGCATTTCCTCAATAGAAATAATAGAAACTCTAAAACCATTTTAGGAGGAAATACATAGTTAAGAGATGGATAGTTATATCTCCATTAACTCAAATGAGATTAAGATATAAAACTAGATCTTAGATGTCTAATTGAAAATGTGGAGAATCTCCATAAGAAGTCAATAAAGATGGAAAAACATCTAGATAAATGCGAGACCTTTAAATGTAATGCAAGGCATAAGAACACATAATACAATTTTTAACCTAACTGAGATGATTGAGAGACCATAAATCGAGATTGAACTTAGATTCAATTGAGGATGAAAAAGAAAAATGTACACCTCAAGGATAAATAGAGGATGAAAAACAAAATGATATAGGGCGATGGTTTTATCTTGATATTTTTCAAGAGAACAGACTAAGTTTTCAACTTAAGATTTCGTAGATAGGGAGGTAAAAATGACAAGAGGTAGTTACAACTTAAAATATAAAAAATATGTAAGTTTTACCATTGAATAAGTACACCTCTACTTATGATAGGAAATACGTTTTTGCTACCTGAAAAATAAATCTAATATGATTCTTATTATTAAAGGAATATTGATGAACGATCAAATGTTGATTACTTATCTTGATGCATAATATTGAATCATGATGAAAAAGAATTGGTCGTATTATCATCATGAACTTGTTTGCCGATACTTACTTACAACTCATTTATTATAAGCTGTTAAATGTTCATTTCAAGCTATGGTGATGCAATTACAATTTATTGTTTACAAGTTGTGTGACAACTTATTCATTATAAATCTTTATGTCCTGGTAATAGCTTACCAATTATAAGTCATGATGATCTAATGAGAATTTGTCCATTATGGCTTCATTTGGTTGCATTGATGAGATTAGGTATGATAAGATTGAAATGGATATGTAAGCCATATAACATGTAATTACCACCTAATATTTATTTGATTGCTAGTTTTGAGAGTATGAATATCCCAAACAAAATATATTTTTATTGTTTGGTTGTCAAGTATTAATGAAATGTGATATGCTCAAATTTACTAAAATAACCATTTATTTTTATTGTGATGACTAAACTGCCCATTAGCAACTTTAAAAATATAGGACCTAGTGTATGCCCAACCAAGATCTTTCCTCTATCATTAAAGCTAAAAGCACAAATATCAAAGAACAACTTACAAAATATTGTAACTATTTTTTGCAACCATCTTGCTTTACGTCAATTTTAAAAGCTCTTTTCTCTATCATTGCAGCTATTTTAACAAAATACCTTACTTAAATTGGTAATTTTCTGATAACCCAACCGGATGAAGGTTTGTTTGACCTGAAACCAAAAAAATTCCAAAACAGGGGCTATTTCGTTCTGCTAATTTGTGGCATGGTTTAAAAAAGAAATGATAGAAAACAGTTTGCTTGTCTTTTGGATTTTATGAGGATGAGTTCTTTTACTTCAGAAAGCAATGAGGATGGAATAATGGATCTTGATAGAGGTTTCATCATCCTTAGTTTTTTTTTTTTTTTTTTTTTTTTTGTGTGTGTGTGTGTGTAAAGAATGGTTCTATTTAGCTTTTATCAAATATATGGGCAGGTTGGTTTATGGACAAGGTTTTGGTTCTTGTTTTGGCAAATTCACTTTGAAGTTTTATTATTTTGTCCTTTTGCTTCATGCAAAGATTAGTCAAAATAATACAATTTGGATAAGATTTTATAAAAGAACTTGAACAACAATCATTATCTTGGTAAACTTTGAAATCTTTTTCTAATTTATTCTGGCTACTTCCTTTGCATGTCAAAAGTATCAAATTCTTTCCATTTTAAATTCCAAAAAAAAATTTATTTGGTTAAGGAGGTTCCTTCGTAACAAACAGATAGCTAGTTCTATACTATTCAAAGCTACCTAAAAATTTAAGTTTGAATCTTGATTAGTTTTATGAAAAGATATGTTTAGTGCATAGATATATGTTTTTGAAAAATAATTCATTTCTACCTTTGCTGCTCCAAAGATTATGAAGGAGACACTATTGTGCTTCATTAATGTACCTTGGAGTACTTGGAACCTGTCTAGATTTGGTGAGACGATAATATGCCCATATTGCATTTTGTGTACATTAAAATTCAATATCAAAATATGTTTTGCAATTACATGGAGAAAAGGAGAAAGATAAAGTTGTAAGTAATGGGGGAGAATTATTAAAAGACCAAAATGCCTATACTTTTAACAAAAATCGTAAAAACACTAGGATCCATGCATTTTTCAAATGGTTCAACCTGACCACTTGACTTAGATTCATATCTCAAAAAGATCTTAGTCCTACAAAGAAACCACCTGTACACTCAGGGAGGTGGACATGTGGATCTAATAGTACATAGACAGCTAAACTGTTAGCTATAAATACCTCATCATTTATTGCTAGGGAGATCAATTAATGAGATCCAACACTCACCTACACTCTGAATATTCCTACCTAATGACCTACACACCTATACTTGGCTAACCCTTTAACCTAGAAAACGCTCACCTGAGCTCTCATCTTTGGTTGACCTCTTGACCATCGACAAATATACTGTTTGTCATATCTTGCAACTCCAGTAGGTGTTGTCTATGCGAAACTTGGACTGAGTGTTTTGAATCCTGGGTTGGGTAGGGTTCATGGCAACAAAACTTTGTAAGAACATACAGATACCAAAAATTTAGACTAGTTCACTCTTGTTGTAGCAGACACCTCATACGACCCAACTCGAACTAATGTAGGAATCATATGATCACAGTTACAGACCTTGATTAAAATAGTAACTAATAGAGTTGTAGATGGAAGGTTGGTAGGCATGATGTTGACACCACAACCTCATTTCTTTGAGGTAATTATTCCAAGAGAAATCTTTAGCTCGAGATGGGAGAACGGAGATAGTAGGAAGTGACATAGACTTTGGGGAGGATAAAAGTTACAGAGGCAGTTAGATGAAGAAGCTAGAAGCATACAGGCGAACAAAGAAGTAAGGTTGGTGGGGAGGTATTCCAAGAGGTGAACCTCTACTGAGGTATAAGAGATTAGTGACCAAGTGGAATAATTAAGCAGGAAGTTGGAGGACATTAAGAAAAAAAAGTAATAGGGATCCACTCTGTAAAAGATAGGCTCTCCTTTCAGCATGGAGATTTTAATGGAAAAGGTGCCATTGGGATTCCAAATACCCAAACCTTTGAGGTATGAGGGAAATTCTAATCCTTAAGAGCACTTGATAGCATTCGAACACGTGATGCAATTGTATGGGTTGTTATATACAATCAATTACAGGGTATTTATCTACACTTTATATGGCAGAGCACAAAAATGGTTCACATCTTTAGTACCAAGGACCATAGTGACATATGACAAGCTATGTCGGAAGTTCTTCTACCACTTTGTAGCAAGAAGAAGTCCAAGAGGCCAGTCACATATCTATTTACCATAAGATAGAAAGAGGATGAGACTCTATGGGCATTCATGAGTCATTTCAACAATGAGGTCTTGGAGGTTCCTAACCTTAATGTGGACATGATGGTTAGTATTTTGATCCATGGTCTTAAGAAAGGCTCGTTCGCATCAACTTTGGCCAGGGAACCATCTCCTGATCTGGAGACCTTAATGGAGTTGGCAGAAAGATGTGTGCATGAAGAGGAGATAAACATGATGAAGGATGGGGAATGGTTGAAAATTGTGATAGGAATGGGGGCATAGAGGAAGGAGATGATGGGTAAACTTCGATTTAAAAAAGACTATCAAAGGTCCCTACCTTGACCAAAGTTCGACTATTATACACCCTTGTGAACCACCAGAACTAAAGCCATGTTCGCCATTGCCTCATCAGATATTATAAGGTAGCCGACTAAGTAGTGAGACACACCTAATAAGAGAAATTCAAAGCAATACTATGTATTCCACTGAGATAAAGGGCATGATACAAAGAATTGCCACCACTTGAGGGATGAGATAGAAAGACTGATAAGGCAAGGATATTTGAAAGAGTTTGTACAATATTCACATAGAGATCCCGAGTGTAGGGGTAGCATAAAAATCAATCCCATAGTAGGTCACATAGCCTATACAAGAGGTACAAGCATGGGAAATACCAATACATGAAGAAAGGTCGTGATCCATCCAATAATGACAATCTTCCAAAGAAAGAAGTCATAAATATGATAGTTGATGGACTTACTGATGGAGATAAATATAACGCTAGGAAGAGGTATACCTGAGTTGATTGAAGGAGTTCGTAGGTCTTTGTCCTGTAAAACGACATGGAGCCTATAATCTTTGACCACAGTAATTTGGAGTGGGTGATACAATTGCATGATGATCTCATGGTGATTATCGTAGATATTGCAAATTTTTTAGTGTAGAAGGTGTTGGTAGATAATGGTAATTTGGTAAATATAATATTCATGAGCACATTGAAAATGATAGATTTAGATGTAACGACTATTAAACCAATCAACACCCCACTGGTGGGCTTCAGGGGGTTTGAGGTCGTGCCTTTAGGAATTGTCAATCTCCCTACCTCTCTAGGAATGGAACCAAAGTGGAGAACAATTACGCTAAAGTATTTGGTGGTGGATTGCCTATTTGCCTATGATGTTATACTAGGACAACCAAGCTTTAACTATTTTCAAGCTATTATGTCGACCTATCACCTGAAGATGAAGTTTCTGACCAAAGTAGAAATTGGCAAGGTGCGATGTGATTAGAAGGCAGCAAGGATATTTTATAATATCTCTTTATCAAAGCCCAAGCTAGAGTTGAAGAAAGAAAAGAGCATAGGAATTAAAGAGAGCCGGCAGTTGGAGCTACCTATGAGTGTCAAGCAGGAAGATAGTAAGAAAAGGAGGATCGAACCTTTTGACCACAAGTAGATAGAGCTTTGACCTAGAGACCTAAGCAAAACCATAAGAATAGGTATGTAGATGAATCCTCGATCTGAAATCTTGATAATAGAATTTCTCAGAGAAAATATGGATGTCTTCGGATGGGGATTGATAGATTTCAAAGGGATAGACCTAGAGGTCATGGTCTATAACTTGAATATGAATCCCAATGCTTGACTTGTTCGACAAAAGAAGCATAGTTTCGAGGCTAAAAGAAACAGGGTAATAGAGAAAGAGATCAAGAAGTTGTTGGAGGCAGGCATTACAGTAGAGGTGCAATTCACAAAATGGTTGTCCAATGTCGTGGTGGTCCCTAAGACAGGTGGGAGATGGAGGATGTGCATAGATTACACTGATCTGAACAAAGTTTATCCTAAAGACTCCTATCCTTTACTGAGGATAGATGTACTGGTGGATTCTATAGTAGGATGTACCTTATTGAGCATGATAGATGCATACCAAGGTTACCATTAAATACATATAGCCCCTGAAGATATGGACAAAATAGCTTTTGTAGTAAAAAATAAAGTATACTGTTATCGAGTCATGTCGTTTAAATTGAAAAATGCAGAGGCAACGTACCAGAGGTTGGTGAATAAGATGTTTAGAGATCAAATAGGTTGTACTATGGAGGTCTACATATATGACATATTTGTCAAAAGTGTGCAAGAGGAAAAACATACAAAGCATCTAAAAAAAGGTTTTAGTTTCATGCGCCAATATGGCCTAAAGCTAGACCTGGCAAAATGCACTTTTGGAGTTAGAGGTGGAAAGTTCTAGGGATATATGGTCATTGAGAGAAGAATTGAGGCCAACTTGGAGAAGATAGAAGCTATCTTGAGCATGCTATCACCCAAAAGTGTTAGGGAGGTGCAACAGTTAACAGGTCGGATAGTGGCCTTGGGAAGGTTCATAGCATGTTTAGTAGAAAGAGGTCTACTTTTCTTCAAAACTTTGAGAAATATTAGGGAGTTTACATGGACAGAGGAATGTGAATGAGCATTACGAGATTTGAAAAAGTATCTTAACTCTCTAGATCTCCTAGAAAAGCTATTCATGGGTGAAATATTATATTTGTTCATGTTTGTAACTGAAGAGGTCGTTAGCTCAGTATTATCGAAGGTTGTTGGGAAGCACCATAAGCTAGTGTACTACATCAGTAAAGTATTGCAGGGGTAGAGGAAAGGTACAGTGAGATCAAAAGGTTCGCATTGATGTTGGTCACGATTATTAGGAAGTTAAGACCTTATTTCCAAGCTTATCACATAGTGGTCTTGACTAGCTAACCTCTGAGGGAGATATTACACAGACTGAACCTTTCTAGAAGGTTTGTGAAATGGGATATGGAGCTAAGTGAGATTTTGATTGAATTTTAGAGCAAAGAGGCCATAAAGAAGCAGGTATTGGCTGATTTCCTAATAGAATTGGGGGAAGAGATTGCAAAATGACCTTTTGAGGTCAATGCTTTGACAGTAGACCAATAGATGGTACTTGTCGATGGGTCATCAATGGCTCGACGAGGAGACTCAGAGATCTAGTTTTGAAGCCTGTCAAGCAATGAGTTAGATTTTGCCTTAAAGTTATAATTCTAGGTAATGAACAATGAGGTAGAGCATGAGGCCATTATCGCTATACTTAGAATAGCAAAAGAGATGTAGATTAGGGACCTCATTATATGCATGAATTTTCAATTGATAGAGAACCAATTTGATGGCACATATGAGGTAAAGGAAGAAACCATGAAGAAGTACATGGGGAGGGTAAGGGGTTTTGCAAGACAAATGGAAAAAGGTTCAAATGGTACAGATACCAAGGGCAAAAAATGATAGAGCTGATTTCTTATCCAAGTTTGCTAATATGATCAGTGGGTTGAGAACAAAAAAGGTGATACTAATCACAACATAGGAGCCAGCTATTCATGACTAAAAAACCTTTGAGAAAGAAGTCATGATCGCAGAGTTAGGTAACTCAGAGCGAGATATGTGGAAGAAAGAGATCCTATCTTATTTAAGGGATGAGATTCTCCTAATGGATATAGTAGTAGCTAGGAGGATTCAAAGGCAAGCATCAAGGTTCACAGTATGGAAGGACGAGTTATATAAGAAGTCATACAGTGGACCACTTTTAAGGTGTCTTGATATAGACCAGGTGGAGTATGTCCTAAGGGAGATACATGAGGGAAGTTGTGAAAATCACTCAGGAGATCAAGCTCGGCGCAAAAGGTCACCAAACAAGGGTACTTTTGGCTTACCTTGATGAAGGATGCTATTGAATTTTCTAGAAAGTACAGAAAATGCTAGTTATATGCCGACTTGATCTACAAACTCAGTGCTAAAATAAATTCGATAAGGATCACCTATCTTTTTAACATATAGAGGGATAGACATTGTAGGATCATTTCTTTCTGCAAGAGGTCAGAAAAAATTTATTGTTGTCGCGGTTGAATTTTAGCAAGTGGGTCGAGGCAGAAGCCGTGGCTAAGATATCAGAGATAAAGGTCATGAATTTTCTATGGAGAAATATAGTATGTCATTTTAGAATACCTAAGATCCTCATCTTAGTTAACGGTACCTAGTTTCAAGGTAAGAGGATCTTGGACTGGTGTAAGAAGATGAAGATACAATAGAATTTCACATCTGTAGGGCACCTTCAAGCAAACAGCCAAATTGAGAAGACCAATCAAACTCTTTTGGACAACTTAAAAAAAAATTGGATGATGTGAAAAGGGCCTGGGTAGACGCACTACTTGGAGTGTTGTGGGCTTATAGAATGACCTATAGAACTTCAACAGGTGAGACGTTATTCAACATGGTCTATGGATTAGAGGTAATGATCTCTGCTGAAATTAGGTTAGAAACTCTCAAGGTGTTGGAGTTCGACTAGAGGGATAACACCATAGAATGAGCTTTAGACCTAGATATCACTTAGGAAGCTAGAGATGTGATGGTAAGGAGAATGATGTTGCAGAAAAGGCAGATGGTGAGAAGTTACAATAAGAAAGTAAAGGCAAGAAGTATAGAGGTTGGAGACTTGGTCCTGAAAAAGTTTGAAGTATCCAAGCACATAGGCAAGTTGGATCCAAATTGGGAATGGTCTTTCAAGGTCGTAAAGATAATGAAGAACGAAGCATACAGATTGCAATCACTTGATGGGAAGGAGCTCCCACAACCTTGGGGAATATAGAATATAAAGAATTTCTATGTTTAAACACGTCATAACACTTTAGTTTTGTAAATTATTATACATCCTGCATGTGGTTGAGCTTGTAAAGCCATTGTATGTATGTCACTACTGTTATTTTCCTTTAACACTTTAACATGATTGATAGACCGAGATATTTGAGGCCTAACCTAAAAAAGGTTGAAAGGTCTAAGACTACGTCAAAAGCCAATAATAAATCAAGATATTTTAGGCTTAACTTGAAAAAGGTCAAAAGTTCTAAGATTATATCAAAAGCCAACAATAGACCGAGATATTTCAGGCAACCTAAAAAAGGTCAAAAGGTCTAAGACTACATCAAAAGTCAATAGTAGACCAAGGTATTTTAAGCTTGACTTGTAAAAGGTCAAAAAGTCTAAAAACTACATCAAAAGTCAACAATAGACCAATAAAATAAATTGACAAACTTCTTTTTGGAGGTCACCAGGTCGTTTCTAAGTTGCTTTATCTTTTTCTCCAAACCTTTGACCTTCATATCTTTCTTGATGGTGATTGAGTTGTAGGCAAGGATTTTGTCCCTGAGTTTCTCTAATTCTTGACAGAGGTCATCAGTATGAGCCTCTATGATCACACGATGATCCCAAAAAGAAGTACATTGCAAAGCTAACTGATATAAGACATAATAGCAAGAATAATATAAGACACAATAGCAAGAATAAGGTACTAATAGTGTAAGAAATATTCAAAACTTACTTGCATTAAATTATGCACCAAGTGTTCCTCCACGAAGTAGTAATGGGTAGATATTAGCGTCATGTGGTCATGTTCACGTAGCAAGCTATTATATAGGTTGTACGACCTACCATTTACCTCACTTGTTAAGATGGACAAAGTGCTAACAGGAGTTTGAGGTAGGGCAATGTTTTGATATGCCGCCAAACATAATATCTCTAACCTTTGGGCTAATCGATGAGCCTCCTCTAAGGCTTCAGTATCTACATGAGGCATAGGTAGGATGGGTGGAGTAACGATCATTGAAGAAGTGTTAGAATGGCTGGAGGTCCTACAAATATGACAATGCTATATGTAGATCGTGGGACCCCCAAATTAAGTGGAGCAGCTATCCAAACTGATCAATGAAGGCTCATTCTTGACTTTTCCTTGCCTTTGCTAGTAGGGACTTCTTCGACGTTGTAGGTCAAAACACCTTTGGTATGCTTCTTAGGTGGTAGCCAATGTTTGCAATCTCTCGAAGGTCGATGGAATAGATCGAAGAGGCGTTAGGTTTAGAGGTACTAGATCTATAGCATCCTAAGGGGTTGTGCCGATCGAAATGAGGATTGTATCATCTGTGGGGTCGATAGGTCCAAAGCCCTCATCTGGAATAGCTGCGGAGGCCCCCTTGTCCCTCTTACGCCTCTTGACAGCAACAACTTCAACTTTTTTTATTTTATTAAATTTGTAGTCATCACCTCGAGAGCCATCATCTTTGCAAAAAAAGAACAAGTAAGAATGAAGTTAGGAGATATGGAGAATAAAAGGAAAATTGGTCATAATTACCAAGCGTTCTTCAAGGTCGGAGCCTAGCAAGTGAGAGGTTGATGAGTTTAAGGGTGTCTTCGCTAAAAAGGCTTGAGAAGAAGAACTAATGAGCAGTTCAATGCTCTTTGAGGAAACCTTTCTCCTATGAAAGCTCATCGAAGGAGGAGAATGTCGGCTTGTCGTCTTGCCATTCGCAAGGAACATTTTAGGGGCTGTGGTGGGGAGCTTCAATGAAGATCCATTTGTTGTGTGAGAAGCCAATAGAGCTCAAGAGATTGGTCAGAATTTTAAAAATTTGATGGGCTGTCATGTAGTAAAATCCCTGATCTCTTGAGTGAGTCAAAGGGTTGACAGAAAACAATACCAAAAGTTGATAAAGAAGGGCTCGACATTAAAATAGCACATAATGATAATAAAGCCTATAATGTTACGAATGGAATTGAGCATCAGCTGGGTTGGGCAGAGCCCTAAAGTTCTGATAATATTAGCTAAGGGTTTGGATAACAAAAACTTTAACTCAGCCTCTAGGATAATAAGGTAGAAAGCTAGACAATTGGCGAGAGGCTAGTATATTTTCTGCTCAGCTTGGGGCATTATTATCTTATAACTATCAGGAATGAAGAATTTGCTATGAAGAGAAGCAAAAACCTTAGTGCCTATCTTGCTAGGAGCATTAAGAGGGTCGCTCTCGTCATTAGGATCTACAAAGAAATGATGTAATGGTGACCTAGCATCACAACCACTTCGGTCAGAGCTTGAAGAAGAAGAAAAAGAAGATAATGAACTACTACTACTATTTCTACTCTTCCTTGGTAAGGGAGAAATAGAAAGGAAAGGCGAGGGAGCATTATTAACCATTTGGCAGCTAACATAATCAACAAATAAAAATAATAGACAATAAATAACAATGTTACAAAGTTATGGAGTTACAAAGAAAAAGAGAAAACAAATGGTTGAGAGATCGACACCTACTTGCTATAGAGGTGTTGACTAATTGGAAGAGGATAGGAGTTTTATGGTAGGGAAGTCTAGAGATCGACACTTACTTGCCATAGAGTAGTTGTTGGTTGGAAAAGGTTAGTAGTTCTCCTGATAGAGAGGTTGAAGTTCTTGATTTATTGAGGTGATATAGAGGAAATAAAATGAAGGAAGAAAATGGGATAGAGGATATCTATTTATAAGGGTTATACCCTCAGAATACATGGAGAAGATCCAATGGATCTAAATAAGAGACTGTTGAGATCTATGGTCCAGATCAACTTCCCCATTTATGAGTATTCCTACTCATAAATAGAAAGGTTGGGGGGATAAATGATGGGAGAGAATTATTACAAGACCAAAATGCCATTATTTTTAACCAAAATCCTAAATAACCTTAGGATTTGCATCTTTTTCAAATGGGTCAACTTGACTACCCAACCTGGATCCATATCTTGAAAAGATTCCGACCCTCTAAAGCAGCCACCTGCATGCTCAAGGAGGTGGGATGTGGACCTAACAGTATATAGCCAACTGAACTGTTAGCTATAAATACCTCTTCATTTATCCTGCACTCACTTGCACACTGAATATTCCTATCTAACGACCTACACACCTATATTTGGCTCAACCCTTTAACCTAGAAAATGCTCATTCGAGCTCTCATCTTTGGTCGACCTTTCAACTATCAACAAATATACTGTTTGTCATATCTTGCGAATTTAGTAAGAGAGCTCTTTTAAGAGAGAAATCTTGAATATCATGAATGATTGCTAAAACTGCTTCTTTGATGAGGCTAGAGTTTCATATCTTAAAGAAAGAATTTGTCTTTAGTCTAAATTTCTTGAAATATGAAGCAATTTTGAACTACTTTAATATCTCTTTGGGTAACTGGAATTGGGATTGAAAAAGGAACTCTTTCCAATAATTCTTTTTTTAATTCTTTTGGAATCAACAATAATAGGATAAACCTCACTGCCTGCGAGCAGAAATTTTCTATATGACTATAGGCAAACATTTCCTTCACGATATCATCCGTTATGAGTTAGCATTCAAACAAAAACCGTTTGACTCTGAGCCTATTGATTAGGAGGAGATATGCTTTTTATTTGAATTTATTGATTATGAGCAATGTTTCCTATTTGAATTCATTGATTCGAATGAAATTTTTTTTTTATCTAAGTTCGTTGAATGAATTTCTAGCTTGAGCTCATTGATTCATACCAAAGTTCATTGACAATGAACAAATATTTTCTTTATGAGCTTGTAGCTTACTAGTTGGAATTATGAAAAGCTCATTGATTATGAATTGATTTTCTATTTAAACTTATTAATTAAACGAATATTCAGTCAAGTCCATTAATTTTGTGTAGACGTTCTCTTTATGATCTTGTCACTTAAAAGTTTGAATTAACGAAAAGCTCATTAATTATTTACAGATTTGCAAATGAGCTAGTCAGCTAATGTTTCCTGCTCACATTTGTTGGTTACATATGAATGCATATTTGCTATATGAACTTATTGAATATGAAATAAATTTTACAAGATTAATGATCTAAAGTTGAAATTATCATTTTGAGCGCATTTGGGTGGGTTCAAGTCTTCATTCCGAGTTCTTCAATTCTAAGTTTAATTAAGCTGAACCCATTTATTAGTCATTCATATTATTGGTTATGAGTTCAACCATGCTAAGCTCATTATTAACTCTTCAATATCATTGATTATTGAGTTCAACCAAGTTGATATTATTTGTTAACCCTTATATATTATTGATTATGAGCTCAACCGGGTAAATCTAATTGACTATGAGAATTTCATTAAAAAAAAAACACATCACAATTCGTTAGAATGAGAGTGAATATACTCTTACAACTCATGAATTAAACCACAAAAGTGGAGAGTTAAATGATGTCACTATATTTGGCGCCAAGTAGTCGGACAATAATGTATAGTCAAACTGTTAAAAAAAGATTGATATCTAAAGCGGGGCTCAAGAATAAATTTAATTAGCTAATCACTGAGTTGATATGCCCATCCCGTTGATAAAACTGAAATAATGTGCACACCTAGTTGATATTGGTTTGTGCCCACCCAGCTTAGTTGCCTGAACGCTGAGCTGAATTACGACTAAGAGGCGATCAATCCATGTTTAACTGAAAAATGGCCTAACGATCGCATGGGCGACCTTCATCCATGTTCTATCTAACTTCATCGCATTTTCTATCCACTTCTTACTTTTTTAGGGATTACTAATAATGTCGGATGAGCTTTAAGGAAGAGAAAATTTTAGTGAGCTTATAAGCTTTTCAAAGCATCTTGTAAGATGTTTGGAAGTTTATAAGATGTAAAAAAAGTTTGATAATTTTTTTTAAAAAGAGTTTATAAACTCCTAAAATAAGATGTTATGGGTTTATAAACTCTTTTTAAAACAGTAAGGAGTCGCTAACTTATTTTTCAGATCTTAACAAACTTTCTTACTTTGAATCATAGTAATTATAAAATTGTCATTACTAACGTCTTATAAGTTCCAACATCTTATTTTATCTAAACACTTTAAAAACTTATTTTCTTTAAAAATTTTTTTACATCTTATAAGCTCCAAAAATATTTTATAAAATAAAGAAACTTATAAAGTCGTTTAAATAAGTTTGGCCAAACGCCCTCTAAGTATTTCCTCCCATCCTATAAAAATGGAGTTTTCTTTTCTTTTCTTTTCTTTTCTTTTTTCCCTCCCAAATTTCATTTATGTTATTACTATCAATGTTATTTATAACTCTTGAGAGAATAATTACATTCTTGACGATCCATTACTAATTTAAGCATTATAGAATATTTTGTAAGGAAACACAATGTCTTTAACACATTTTTTGCAAGTTTCTCTTCCTCTTAGAGTAGAATGTTTTCATTCAAATTGTAAATTAATGGTGCTGAAAGTTCTTGTAAGCATCAAATCAAAAGATCTATATTTATTTATTTATTTTTCAATCAGTATATTACTATAAATATTTATTTTTCAACCACTTTCTAGTATAATGTAATATATTATAAGTTAAAAAGTTTGATATGACTTTGCTGATGGACAAATGCTTTTATAAAAAGACTTCAATGGTTGAAATTCTCTCCCAAAAATGAAACTAAAACATACCTTTGTCATTTACATATTATTAAAACTATTTTCTGAAAATACTCCAAAATAGAAACCAAACATTAATTGCCTGTCTTGTATAGAAAAATAAGTTACTAAAGATCTGTAAAAAAGTTTTTATATTCAAAATCCTCATCACAATATTTTTTAATTCAAAAAAGTTTATTTCGTTAGCATTTTATTACAAAAAAGAACAACTAACTTTTATACCAATATAATCAAAATTTAATAACGTTTTGAGCAAACTACGCTGGCTAACTAGATAAGCAGCTAATTGAATTGCATTTTCTAATAGAAACTTATGATTTAGGTGTTTCAAGTAGATGAATTGCATCAATGATTTGTTAAAATTAACAAATTAAGTTCTTGAAAGGAGATAATGTTAGAATATTAAGTGCACACGTGCATGTTATTTATTACAATAGCATAATTTAACACTAATCAATTAGCATAGAACCAACAATGCATATGAGAAATAATTTAAACAACTAAAAAAAATAAGGAAAGAATAAATATATTAGGCAAGAGTTCAAACCGGAAGCAATAAATTGAGGATCAAATAAATAATGAGTTGAGGTCTACACGAGCACAATTTCTTTAAGGTTTCATCTACCTTCCACTAGTACCTGAGAACTACTAACGAACAACTTTCCAAAATACAATGACTCTCAACAGCCAAATGTGGCACTCCTACTAGCTAAACCTTCAAATCAGATGGACTTGAACCTCGTGTGCTCAATGAAAAATATGTATGTACATATGTAAGAATGAATGCCTAAAGTGCTAGAAAGCTTGTGTATTTTCTTATTTTATGACATTGACAATACCTCTATTTATAGGACTAGAACGTCTATTCCTATAAGATATGTGCCTATCTCTATAAGATATGTCCTAACTTTGTCAGATTAAATAAAAGTTGTGATCTTTATTTTTAATTTTGAAAGACGTGGATTGCAATTGTTTAAGCAAATTGGATATAATTGTTGGAAGGATTAATTTTGGTCTCCAAAAAATTCAAATAATAATTATATAGAATAATTATTATTAGAATTTTCGGATTATTTTTATACACTATTCATTCACTCCCACGTTTTAATAATTTTAGCACATAGCTAACTCTTTAGCTTAATTTGCTCATTCAATGTCTCATTAATTTTAGCACTAAAAGATCTCCTCAACAAGATAAATTAATTTATTTATGTGCTAAAATTCTAACAAATAGTTCCTCGAATTTTTAGCTATGTAAATAACAATATGGATATTTTCAAAATATGAAATTCAATGGATTAAGCGAAAAGTTTAAAATTTTCAATGTTTGTATATTAAGGCCTTGTTTGCTTGGATTAGGTGTGATACATACCTAATTAAACTTTTTTTTAATATTTGTTTCAATTAATAAAAACTCTTAATAAATTCTAGGTACAATATTCTTTATTGTTGTTTTTGAAAAATGGATCAAATAGGGGAATGCTTGATTTGGTGTGATTAGAATTACAAAAATCAAATAAGACCTATTTTTTTTTATTTCCAATTAAACCTTGCAACTAAGAACATAAAAGAATGAAGAAATTGTGAAAAATTTATTAAAAGTATAAATGATATAATAGTAAATTTATATATTATATTTTAATTTATTTATATATTAATTCTATTAATCAAACGTAAATTAAAATATTATATCTTAATAGATTTAAAATATATTCATTTGCTTATATATAACTTCTAATCACATCATATAAAGTAAATAAGTCCTAAATTTTTTAAATTTTTTTTGCTAAAAACAAATTAATATAGTTAAAAGAAAAGTATTGTTTAAAGATTGAATATTAACGCACGCAGTGGGCGCAGTGTGAGGTCCCTCTCTCTCTCTCTCTCTTAATTGTGACACTATTCTTTCACTCTCAGTGGCAATTGCTCTGTTCTTTATATTAACCCCACCACTACACCCTCTCTACACATACTACACGCACTACACACATTCTTCTTCATTCGCATTCTTACACTTAGATACATATATATAGTTCTATCATATATAACTATAGAAAAGATTTGAGCAAATTGGTAGATAATCGATTCTTTCTTGTTTATTTTTGGGTGGAAAAAAAAATCAAGAAATGGATCTGCCTTTGGTAAACGAGGGGTCATTTACTGCAGCAGCCAACCCATCTTCGTATAGTTTGGCGGGTTTGCTGTCGTTTCCGACGAGCGGCGGAGGAGGTGTAGGCGGAGGTGGAGGACTGGGACTCACAATGGGAAGCTTGGGTGGTGGCGGAGGAGATGGATCGCTGGAGGAATCGACTGTGACGGAGCAGAGCGGCAGCCGCGGCAGAAATGGCGGTGGGAAGAGGAAAAGGGATGCAGGGAATTCCTTTGGTGATGGCTCTTCAAAGCTTGTCACCACCAGTAGTGCTACTCAAGATTTGGTAAATCATAACCCCACCCCCAACCCCCCCCACCCCAAGTGGTATTTCTTTTTCCTCCTTGTCTAGTTCTTTCTAATACTGTTACTGTTACTTTCAGCTGCTTCTATTAATTTCTTGTCTGTAAAGTTAGTTTCATTTTAGTATTTTCATTGTAATGCAAGATTCTTTGTTAAACTTTAATATCCATTGAGCCCGTTACATCATTTGCTTCAATATTTTTGTTCTAGTTTGCTTGGTTTATTTACACCATTGTGGAAGGCATAAGCTTGTTTGTTGCTCATTAGGCTGAGGCGTGCTTACTCTTCATTCATTCTGTAAAAGATCTTGTTTTTGTTTCCAGATATTTTAGCTGCAGTTACGGAATTTCTTTGCCCCAAGTTGGATTCTACTGATCTTTTCTTTCCATTGCATTTCACTGAATATTGCATTTGTTGATTCATTTATTGAGTATGATTTACTCATATTATATTAATGTTATTAACTTTTATTTCCCACGAGACAGGATGATTCAAACATCAAACATATGAAAGCATCGGGATCTGCAGATGAAAATGGTGGCTCCAGAACAGAAGTAGAAGAAAATTCAGGGACCAGTATCAAGCCAGTCAAAGAGAAGAGTAAACCTGAACCACCTAAAGACTACATTCATGTTAGAGCAAGAAGGGGTCAAGCTACTGATAGCCACAGTCTAGCTGAAAGAGTAATTCTTGCAGGCCTCATTTGAGATTTAAGCCCATGTTTATCCGTAATGTAGTTTTTGATTGCTCTTGGTTATTTTAGGCTCGGAGAGAAAAGATCAGTGAGAGGATGAAAATCCTGCAAGACTTGGTTCCGGGATGCAACAAGGTCTTTAGCTTTCTGCCCTCCATTTGGATTAATATGCTATAACTTTTTGGTACATTTGGATGCTGTTTAGGTCCATATTTATTGTCCATTGAATTTCATAATGTTAGTGGGATGTTCTAGGAGTATGTAACTTGCTGTTTTTATATGGTATCCTTATTTAGATTTCATTATTTGATAGATTTAAATTTTAGGAAACATGATAGGTATATAAAATATCTAATTTGTGCAGGTTATTGGAAAAGCTCTTGTTCTTGATGAAATAATTAATTACATCCAGTCGCTACAACGCCAAGTTGAGGTAGTTCTTCTTATTTTGCCATATGTTTATCTTATAGTTCCAGTGTTCATGCTTACCTTTAACTCTGTTCTTTGTAATGGCTGCTCCAGTTCTTGTCAATCAAGCTTGAAGCAGTTACTTCAAGGCTGAGTCCCACGATAGAAGGATTCCCTTCCAAAGATGTAAGTGTAACACCATCTATCGATTGCATAGGATAGTAATTCTTTTATCCTCTTCTTCTTCATGCCCATTTCGTTATAAAATTTCCCAGTGGGTCATTTCCTGCTACGATAAGAAATGAATTAATGCTTGTAGTCATTACAATTATAGCTGTTAAGTTATGTAAATTTTATGCTTCAAATATAGCAAGGTTGGCTCTGTAACACTAAGTTTTTGTTCTGTAACTACATAAAAATGAAACAAATATAAGATAATTGAATTGAACTGAAATAACATCTTGGCACATACTGACATATAAGTGGCTTGTATTTTTCACTTCTGGTGATTGCAAATATATACATTTTGGCACATAGAAATTTTGAACTTCGTAAACTAAAAGATACTCTTGAATTGGGATAATTTGGCTCAACATGTGAGATTTTATTGCAGTTGTGATGGAGATTTTGCTTTTGCATGATGTTTGACCACATACTCAGCAAAAAGCTGTTAAAGATTTGGCTTTGGCTTCTTCTCTAGTTTGAATCTTGCATGCAATACATTTCTTTCTTTTCCAGTTACTTGACTCAAAACGTTTTGGAACTTAGCATGATTTGCCATATATTTATCATTGTTTTTTTCCTTACAAATTGAAAGAAACTATGTTCAGAAGTTCCAAAGACCCAATATACTCTCTAACTTTCTAAAGGTTTAAGAGATCAGTATTGTTCTGAAGATTATATGGAACTGTTTTTATGGCTGTCCCAGTGGGTTACCCTTTTAGTTCTTTAAACTAGACTAAATAGACAGAGCTGCAAACTCCTTTCCTAGCTGTCATAAAAATATTCAAAACCTAAACAAAATTGTTGTTACATTGAGGGTTGTACCAGAATAGAAGTTCAATTTTTGGTCGCGTGCAGAAAGTTAAATCATTAATATTGATTGAGTGGGAGATTGAAGTTTGTTCTATAGTTATTTGGTGCTACACCTTTAAAATGGCTGAATATGCTGCACTCAATACCTAACTTCAGTTTCTCTAGCATGTTCTTTACCTTTGCTTCCTACTGTCTTGATCTCTCCTTTGCACATAAATTTGTTTAGACTTAAAAATTTAAATTCTAGCAGTTTGGTCCAGCAGTTGGAAACTCAGTCCTCCAAAATGGTCAACATGGAAAAATTATAGAAGATATGTCAATAAAATATTTGTTAAGGACCAGAATTGAGATAAGACTTTGTGTGCAGACAACACCAATTTCCTTAAAATATATCATTTGCTTTCACTTTATGTTATTGCTCTGATACAAGACACAGATATGTGCATAAATGAATAATATAATGCATATATACAGGAAGGAATCTAGACATATGTCCTAGTATTTGATCAGTGTGTCTTAAAACACTCAACTGAAGTTAATTATGCTGTTAATGAATTTGCAATTATACCAAAATTTAAGGTTGAAGTTAAAAATGTGAAGAATTGCCTGCTGTTCAAAGTAGGCAAGATTGAACTGAAACTATCTGGGACACTTCCCTGAAAATATTCCATTTGCCAACATTGTACCAATGTCTGTCCAACTAGACAGTATTTGGTAATGAACCTCATGTTCAAACATGATGGCTTATTATCTACATTTGAGCAAGTTGCCAATAACTTGGAACATATGAAGCCCCATCACGCATGAGAACACATTTGATCCTCCAGTTTCCATCAAGGTGCCCAACTCATCTCTTTCTAGTGCCACCACTGTTATGTTCAACTTTCACAATTTCATTTTGCTTAAGTATCTTCTGCAATTTGTACCATAGCCTATTCATGAATATCAACTTAATAACTTTTTTGTGACTTCTGCTAAATCACTATGGCACTTCATCATATTCTTTAAACCATACTTTTGAATAGTTTAATTCTTTGTTTAGGCAATGTTGTTTTATCTTCTTTTATGTGCAAGTGCATTGCAAAGTACTATGTGCACCCATAAGTACCCCTACTATCCTTCTGACTAAAATGCCTGCTGAACTTCTGTGTTGGAGCCGTTTTGTGCAAAATGAAAAACTCCCTCTTAGAGAATCTGTTGTATGTATTCCGACTGGAAAATTATGGCTTTGCAGCTAGCAGCCCCAACATTTGACACCAATGGAATGATATATGGGTCGCAAATACCAAGAGAATATGCCCGAGGATCACAAGCAGAGTGGCTCCACATGCAAGTTGGAAGTGGTTTCGAAAGAGCAACATGACAGGTTAGCAATCCCAAGATCGAGCCAGCATTTTAGACGACCTTCAATTTAGCATCTTAAACCAAAATAACTTCTGTTTGAGGTTCTGTATTCTCAGAGCAGTCTTTTCCCATGTACAAGAGTAGTTATCAGTTTGTAATCATTCTGTATTAGCAAACTTGTGTTAGTTATTTATGAAAATATTCTCAAAACTTTTGTAACTGTCTCTTTTGATTCCTAGATTCTGTCTGTTGATTAGAAAAATATGAGGGGTTTATCTACTGTTAAAATGATTAATCATCAAATCATTAACATGAGTCCTATGAACTAGGAATATGTCCACTTAGTGCTGCAGCCATACAATAAAAAGGCAAAGGTTCCTGTTAGAGAGTCAATTTTATATATTCATGAGATAGGGCCTGGCATGTAGCAGCATCAGCAACTGGTGCAAATGGATTCAGATTTCAGTTGCAAACAGCAGGAGAATAATAGGCTTCATGCATTGCAGGCTACTTGTGGGTTTTGTCAATGCATATATTATTATGTTTTCTTGATATTAAAAAATAAAAAAATGTTTTCTTGACTTCAAAGTATGACAATTAGGACCTAACAACTTGTTGCAAAGTGACTTATGCATCTTGACTTTCAATTAAGTTGAGATTCATAATTGGAACAATTTTGTGGTGGGTTGTTTATATAGAACAAGATTAGCTAAAAAGAAAAATGCAGATTTAGACCTGTTATCTAATAATATTATAGCTGTGGGTGCATTTTTTATTCAATTTAATGTACTTTATCAACGTTTTGGGTCAATCGGTCAAATAACATTGTCTTCATGCTTATATTTTATGTTTAGAGTCGAACCAAATGAACTTTAGGCATACATGTGCATGGATATATATAAATATGTATGTGTAGGGGTGTGTGTAGAGAGAGAGCGAGCAAGGGAAGATTGAAAAAACAATACCTCCAAGTGGACTAGTGTAAGACCCAAAATTGTTGGATTTGGTTAGGCATGTTTGGTGGTGCTGGACAGTGACCGGTTGATGTGTTGGATAAGCAAAACAGGCCACGGGTGCTTGCTAGGACCGGGCAACGTGCCGTGCACCAAGGGGCTTAGCTAATAAACAAACTTGATGGACCCAGATGGATGCATGTACATGCAGGGCTAGGCCGTGCGTACACTTGTGCTACACTTGACTAAACGGTGCGCACACTAGTGCGGGACTTAGTGGGATAGTGTGCACATTTGCTCAACACTTGACGGGACGGCGTGCGTATTTGCGCAAAAGATTGAGTTGGGACTGAGACTTGAGCGCAACTAAGCGGAGTACTGCGCACAAGCAGCATGTTAGCATGTATGGATGGGCAACGACGAGTGCAGCAACAGGTTGCCGGGGTGAGCTGACTTGGCAGACTACCTATCAACATGTTGGCAAAACATGGCAAGTTCATGTTGATGTGGGTGGCAGCTAACCAAGTATGTTGGCAAATGATTTTTGGCAAAGAAGGAAGCAAAGTAGTAGGATGGTTGTGGCTGACTTTTCTGGTAATCGCTCGGGATAGTTGGCTCAAGCAAGCTACACTACAGATAATCGCTTGGCACAACCTCTTAGGACACCTAGTAGCATTTAGCATAGCTTTGCCACATGTTGGTTGTTCATAGGCTAGCTTCCTAGTAGTGGCAGAAGTCCACTGTAGCTGATTATACTAGACAGTATATAAGCTTTTAACCTCACAGTTTGCACTAGTTAAAACGTGATAGTGAGTTAGACTTGTGGTAGACATTATGTGAAGGCATTGGCATCATGTGTATTACGATTGTTGGGTTAATACAAGGTAGGGATTGGTTCATGTAATTCATGTGTTCCTTATGTTAATTCCATTACATGCTCAAATGATTATATGTTGCCTTGCTTGATCATTATGTTTCCTAACTTGCACATTTGCGCTAAATTGGGTGCGGGGGCAGGCTGACTAGGCCTTAGGCGAGTCTAGGCCACATAGGTAGGGGTGGGCAATGGGTTCGAGTTTGGGGGTACCTAACCTAACCCCATATGATATTTTCAATTCACGTCAGGTATTTTTAACTCCCAAATCTAAATGGGCATTTATGGGGATACCAAATATTTAGGGGTCGAGTATCAACTTAGGGTACCCGATTGAGGATCGGGTACCCCCATTTTATTTTTTAAGAAAATTATATTATTAAGATTTATGTATTTAATTGATGAAGTGTGTTGGCCCATTATTTTGGATTTCAGGTTTTTGAATGAATTTGGATTCATTTTAGTAGCCTAAGCCTAAGTCAAATTAGAGAAGAAACTCAAATAACTAACTAATAGTATGCTAGTAGCCCATTCGGCCTTAGTGGGGGTTTGGGGGTACCCGATCGGGGTACCTCCATCAAATGGGGGTTGGGAGTCAGGTATCAAAAAATGATACCCAAGCCCTTGAGTACCCACACTGCCGGTACCCCCAAGGGGGCATACCCACCCCCACCTACCCTACGCACAGGGATGTATAAAAGTAGGCAAAAAATTTATGTAAAAAACTACCCCTATAACAAGTGGTATTAGAGTCCAGTTTCATGCTATTTGAGGGGAATTAATGTGAGTTTGGGTTCTATGTAAGCTTTGAAACGAGAAATGATGACAGATCAAAATTTAAAAGAAGTGTTTCTTAGCTTGGAGGCAAAAATGCACCCAATGGAAACATTCCTTAGACTGTCGGCTGAAGCTCGAAATGTTGCTCTTTTTAAGCAAATCTAGGAATTACAACAAGCGATTGAGGGTTTGCAAAAGACAGTGGCAAGTTGGCCCGAAATTGTTGACCAAAAGGTAGTTTTCGTTGCTGAAAATGTGGGAACGTTCACTGAGGTCGTTGAGTTGAAGCTTGAGTCGGTTAATACTGAATTGATGGTATTGAAGAAAGCTATTGCGACAAGTGTGGCCGATGATAGAGCTTCTTTGTCTAAGGTTAAGGTGCCAAATCCAAAAGCCTTTGGCGATGAGCGGAATGCCAAATATCTTGAGAATTTTCTATGGGATATGGAGACCTATTTTGAGGACGTTCGGATTCCGGAATGGAAAAAAATCTCCATAACCACGATGTACTTGACAGAGGATGCTAAACTGTGGTGGCAAACTCGTTTGTCGGATGAATCAGCTGCTAATCGAGGATGAATTGAGACTTGGGAAGCACTAAAAGGAGAATTGAAGGAGCAATTTTTGCCCTACAATGTCTCATGGGTTGCGAGGGAAAGTTTTCAAAACTTGAGACATACAAGGACAGAAAGAGAGTATATTTCAAATTTCAGTGCGGGATATGTCTAAGGAAGACAGGTTGTTCAATTTCATGGCGAGGCGGCAACCTTGGGCTCAAGCCGAGCTAAGGTGCCAAGGAGTCAAGGACTTGCACTCAGCTATGGCCACTGCCGATAGATTGGTGGAATATTAGAATGCTGGAAGCTTGGATCAAGAACTCAAAAAGAAAGATTCTGAGAAATACAAGGGCAAAGCAAAATTGAACAAAAAAGAAAAGGACAAAAAGGGATCCAAAGCAGTGGGCACCTAGCCGGAAAAGAAGAAAACAAGGTGCTTTATTTGCAGAGGTGACCACAGAATGTGAGAATGCCCTCATTGGGAACAACTTAATGCATTGATGGCAGAGATGACTAAAACAAAAATGGAGAGTGAGATGGAACCGAGAGTCGATGCTCTTCAACTATTGAACACTTTGATGGGTATGTTCGATTCGATTAAAAATAAGGGACTAATGTTTGTTCAAGTGTTTGTGAATGGCAACTAGGTTAAGGTAATGGTGGATTCGGGGGTCACACATAGCTTTATCTCTGAGGAACAAGCCCAAAAGCTAGGGCTAAAGATGGAACTCGTTCTAAGCTAGGTCAAAGCTATAAACCGAAAGCCTGAAATGGTGAAAGGTAGAGCTATTGTAGATTTGAAATTGGGAAATTGACAGGGGCAGAGTAAACTGATGGTTTATCAATTAGATGAATTTGACATGATTCTTGGCAATGATTTCCTGATTAACACAAAGGTCATGGTTATCCTTTACTTGAGCGGGTTGATGATCCTTGAAGATAAGGAACCTTACTTTGTGCAAGTTGAGTGGAGTAACTCTGAAAAAGATGGGAAAAAGTCAACTAATAGGATAGATGAGACTAGACTAATGCATGCCAAAGGTGCCGGTTCATCAACATCAAGTAATGATGGTGGTGTTTGCCAAGAAAACGGTAAAGAGAGTTAGCCTTCTTTATCATATGCGACAAGGTTAGAAATTGCCCTACTCCTCGGTTAAGTGTGGACATTGGTTGAGGCAAAGAGTTTGGCAATGTTCAAGCAAGAAGTCCAAACTTATGTTGGTTTAGTGTAGCATGAATAAATGTGAGGTCAGTAAATATTACTTTCAATTAAAGTTACTGATGCATTTATTTCCAAACTTGTAGGTTAACGTAGGTTTGAATAATGTTGGAACACAAGTGAGAGTGTGTCTCTCCTTCTGTCTAACAAGGGAGTCGGATTCCTCAAGTGGAGGTGGTTTGTTAGACCCAAAATTATTGGATTCGGTTAAGCATGTTTAGTGGTGCTTGACAGTGACTAGTCAATATGTTGGATAAGCAAAACAGGCCACGGGTGCTTGCTAGGATAGGGTAACGTGCCATGCGCCAAGGGGTTTAGCTAATAAACAAACTTGATGGACCTAAACGGATGCATGTGCACGTGGGGCTAGGCTGTGCATACACTTGTGCGACACTCGACTGAACAGTGCGCACACTAGTGCGAGACTTAGTGGGATAGTGTGCACATTTGCTTAACACTTGATTGAACAGTGCACGTATTTGTGCAAAAGATTGAGTTGGGACTAAGACTTGAGCTCAACTAAGTGGAGCAAGGTGCACAAGCAACATGTTGGCGTGTACGAATGGGCAACGACATGCACAGCAACAAGTTGGCAGAAAAGGCTAACCTGGCAGACAACCTAGAACATGTTAGCAAAACGTGGCAAGTTCATGTTGATGTGGGCGACAGCTAACCGAGTATGTTGGCAGATGGTTTTTGGTAGAGAGGAAAGCAAAGCAGTGGGACTATTGTGGCTGACTTTTTTGGTAACTACCCGGGATAATTGGCACAAGCAATCTACACTGTAGATAACCACTCGGCATAACCGCTTAGGACACATGGCAACGTTTAGTATAGCTTTGCCACATGTTGACTGTTGATAGGCTAGCTTCCTAACAGTGGCGGATGTCCATTGTAGTTGATTATACTAGATAGTATATAAGCATTTGATCTCACAGTCTGCATTAGTTAGAACATGATAGCGAGTTCGACTTGTGGCAGACATTGTGTGAAGGCATTGGCATCCTGTGTATTATGATTGTTGGGTTAATACAAGGTTGGCATTGGTTCCTGTAATTCATGTGTCCCTTATGTTAATTCCACTGCATGCTCAAACGATTATATGTTGCCTTGCTTGATCATTATGTTGCCTAACTTGCACACTTACACTAAACTGGGTGCACGAGCAAGTTGACTAGGCCTTGGCAGGTCTAGGCCGCATAGGGGTGCATAAAAGTGAGCAAAAAATTTATATGAAAAATTATCCCTGTGACAACTAGAATAGGGGGTGGGGGTTGCACACATTATTGCCTAATTTCATATTTCTTTTTATTTTATTTCTAAATTAGTACATGTTCGAAAGCATATGAGTTCTCATTATTAATGACAACATTAAGCATGGTAGTATCTTTTATATCTTGTGTGACCATTTTTCCAAATCCATGCCCTTTTTCAAGCCTAAAAACTCCAAAATCATTAAATAACATAGATAGGCTTGGAACACTATTTATTCTCAGTTGTTCAAATATTGCTCAAAAGCTAGGGAAGATTGAAAAGTCTCCTTATTGCTTTTGGTATAATTCAAAAGCCACAATTTTGTTTTCTCTTTTATGGTTTTTGTTACCATAAATCTCATAGTTGAGAAAATAATAACTAACGAAAAATGAAACAAAGGACATATAATTTACGTAAATTGTCTCATTTAAATACTTACATCCATGGACGAAGACAATGAATTCATTATATTGAGAAGATTAAAAATATTCTGATATTTTTCTACTCAAACAACAATAGACTCCCTCTATAAATGTGGTCTCACCTGTATTGCTAAAATAAATAAGTCCTAGATTCAACCCAGGTGAAAATTCAGATGAAAAAATGGGAAAAATCTATACCGTGATAATAATGTCTATCGACCCCAAATGTCCATTTTGTAAATTAAAGCTAAATCTTTATCTCACTCAAAACCATATAAAAAATATGATTTAAACCGAATCATAATTTGGCTCCAAATTATAAGACATCTCAATAGTTTTCAATACTTTGTCTACTTTAATTACATCAATTCAAATAGTATGAAATATAAAATGTTTTTTCCACTCTCACAAGTGTAATTTAAGGCTAGGTATACGATATTTTGTCTTGAATAAAGCACGAGGTTTAAACTCCATCTCCTCTCTTTCAAGCTCTTAACATATTTTTGATATATTAAAACTTGATTTTTCTTGTTATCAAAGAATAACAATGTTACCCACTAAATAAAGCAGAGTAACCAAAACAAATCATTAAAAACAACCAAATAGGAACTACAATGACCACATAAATACAATAATAAGTTTCTTTGTTGATATTCAATGCATGACAACAAATAGCAAGGCGTTTATGTTGCAACAAATATTGAAAATTGACAATATTAAATTCACTAGAAATGTATCTCTTCTAGTTGCATTAATTTTAATTATGGTGTGTAAACATTGGTGTGAGTACATACACTAAATTATGTATTTAACGTTTAATTTTTTTTAATGATCATTGCATGCTAGATTCCAACCAAGCTCTTGAACAAATATCTCAAGCTTTAAAGAAATATGTGAAAAGATACACAATCTATCTAAAGAAGAAATATTTTTTTTATGTAACTTGTACATAAATACGAAGAAGACACTGTATGCTAAAAATTTCACTAAACAAAGACAATGCGAAAATAATTAAAGTTCCACAAGCAACTTATATAAGAGGGTATCTATCTTGTTTTGTAGAATTAGTGAAAACTTAATAGCATATTAAGGCCTCGTAATGAGTAGGACAATATTCTACACAAGTCTATAAAAACTTAGCACTCATAATCAAGCCCAACTAATATTTATTATATTCAAATCTAGACCTAGACCTAGACCTATTAAATATAATTGATTGCATTTGGATGGGTCTAAATTAAAAAAATTATCCATATACTATACCCAAAAATTACCCAATATCCAGATATTCAAATTTAGCCAATTAATCCAAACTACCAATACGAAAATTAAATGTATATTAGTAATCATGAGCTAAGTAGTCCCACTTCACCTACTTCATTGCCCCCAATCCTTTCTCGTACCTCTATTGAAACAGAATGGTTTCATGTTCTTTCATCGATTGGTTATTCCTCTCCGTTCGTATCTCTTTTTTCAATTTCTGTCTCGATTAGTTCACAAGATTGAATGGCCAATTCTCCTCTGGACCCTCGATTCAATTGTTTTCCAAGAATGTTGAGCTAGGTATGTAAGTCATGTATTTGGGAGGACTTTTTTAGAAAAAAAGAAGGGCTTTCGGTTTTTTTCGCCCTGTTTTGGTCTTGCAGCTATTTTCAAATTCAAATAAACTAAAATGGTTAGTTGAATCTTTTAGAAGAAAGAAACTATATATGTCCAATCTCTAGTAATGGTGGGACCAACCAAGCCAAGATATATGTCGTCCAACCTGACCTCAGACTCTTTCTTCCCGACCTATTTGACTCTCTAGCCGCAGTTATTTAGGTGGTATTCCGAGATTGAAGAGATCGAATTCCTCCCGAGAACACACGAAAGAAAGATATGAACTGGGTAAATAGAAATGGAAAAGAGATGTTTCCAATTTATCAAAATGTGAAGCTTTTTCTACATCCATATGATCTGCTAAAGTGGATCGGTATTGACCATATAATAAAAGAAGATCTTGGTCCATGGAGTCCTAAGAAGGTAAGAACTCCAACCTGTTTGATGCTTCTTCGGCCAAATACAATATACAAGTGGGACTTGCACTATGAGCAAGCTGTGTGAAAAACCACTTCTTTTTTTTGGTTCCAAAACAACTTGGGCGAAATAGGGTTCTAGAGGGAAACCATGGATTTTTTAGTTTTCGCCATTGGTTACTGGTTGAGCCACTGGAATGGAATGAGATAAGAATCTCTGTAGATCTTTCTTCTGGACTTACTCGTAACAGGTTTTTCTTCTGTAGAATACTTCTTCCGAATGGCATAATTGTCCGATTTCTTCCTCGATCTTCAACGAAAATTGACTCCTCCTTCTCCTCCTTCTCTTTTAGGATAGGATCGTCGTTGGTCCTTCTTTCACTAATGATCTCACCATTTTCTAGTAGTTGTAGTTCGCGCGAATGCGCGAAGGACTATCCTTTCTATTGCTTGCCCTTACTTTTCACTCTCTTTTGGTCTTTGGACGAGGGTGACTCGGTTTCAATCCACCACCGGTATCCCGTTTGGAGTGGCATTTTCGGAAGTTCAAAAAAAAGACCAGATAAAAGTAAGGATTGGACTTATTCCTCTTTGTTCATCAACAACGATGGACTTCCTAATTAGAAGGCCAGAGCGAATATGCTGCAGTGTGCTTGCTGGAAGTCCAACCAGAGAGAGCCCGTAAGCACCAAAAGCGTGAAGGCTATCTCATGCTAAGGACAGTAAGCATGCACACATAAAGAGTCAATAGTTCTCCTTGTGCCCGCATGAGAGAGCTCGAGACCATACTGGTATGGGGCTCTCGTTAGCGCGGGTGCTCTAGTAGATCTAGTGACAGGTCTTCGATTGAAGCCTGTCACGATTGGGGGGGTTGCAGGTGGGGAAAAAAAGAAATAGCTGCACTTTTTCGTCTCCCCAATTTATCCCCATAGCATCCTCACTTTATCTGATATAGTCTTTATTGTCTTCCTGAAAGAGCCACTCCAAACGGGTATGGATACTGTATGGAGCCATTGTTTCCCTTCATCACATCCCTTTCTTCCTTTATGGAGAGCATCCCTCCATATAGGCCTGGCCCACCGTATACCAGGAAGGGACCCTTTGCAGTATCCATCAGCCAGCTGTTAACACACTGAATGGACTTTCAAGGGGCAGATGGCCGCCTTCTCGTAGCCTTGACATCCCCTATGAAAGGGCAGTTGGAAGTTCGGGTTCTATGTATGGCAGATCTTTTGACTAGTCCCCTAATCTAATAGGAGCTCATTGTTTTGGTTCACCCTAGTTCTTGGATCTTACTTCCATGATAGTACCTTTCTTCCTTCCGTAGCTTCAATATCACTCTGGATTCCCGACGAGGGTAGATCGATTTCAATCCACCACCGAAAAGGGCTTTGGTCTGCAAATAGAGAGAGCCTTAGAAGGACCAACCAGACCCTGCCCGTGAGCCCTAAAAAATGTGAGAGCAGGGGCATGCTAAGGTCTTACAAAGGCTCGACTAAAGAGAGAGGAAAACAAGCGATCTGCTCCCCGATGAGGAGGAGTAGGAGCGATAGACTTGCAGTCTTTTGGGCCCCGGCGCAACCGAACTCCAGCTCTAGGGTTGCGCCTCAGATAACCATCAAAGAGAAGTACAGTTGCACCTCGTTTAGCCCATTTTTTCTTGTGTTCTTGTCCTTGTATCTCTCTTGCAGGAACTATAGCACTAATTCTTTCCGTATGGAGCCATTATTTCCCTTCACTACACCCTTACTTCTTGGTATCGAACACTTCGATATTCAAGCCTAGCCCACCGTATACTAGGACAGGACCCCTTGCAGTATCCATTCGACCATCAGTCTGACTATACCGACCATCATGGGGCATATCAATTGTAGTTGGAGCCTTCATCTTACTAGGGTTAATGATCTATCTTTGAACCGCCGAAAGCTTATCATTCTATGAAGCTGTATTCAACCCCCTAGCTTTTCCATTTTTGGGTGCTTCGTTAGGCTACAGCTATTCTTCCTTGAACGACTATCTCTCCAATGTACAATCTCCTTGCCC
>JACGDI010005459.1:383021-439885 GCA_014898725.1 Jacaranda copaia | reverse complement strand
TATGTAACTTGTACATAAATACGAAGAAGACACTGTATGCTAAAAATTTCACTAAACAAAGACAATGCGAAAATAATTAAAGTTCCACAAGCAACATATATAAGAGGGTATCTATCTTGTTTTGTAGAATTAGTGAAAACTTAATAGCATATTAAGGCCTCGTAATGAGTAGGAAAATATTCTACACAAGTCTATAAAAACTTAGCACTCATAATCAAGCCCAACTAATATTTATTATATTCAAATCTAGACCTAGACCTAGACCTATTAAATATAATTGAATGCATTTGGATGGGTCTAAATTAAAAAAATTATCCATATACTATACCCAAAAATTACCCAATATCCAGATATTCAAATTTAGCCAATTAATCCAAACTACCAATACGAAAATTAAATGTATATTAGTAATCATGACATACTTGATTGTATGTTTAGGTTTTTAATATATATAAAACTAAAAGTATTTATTAATTTTTCAACTATTTACATACATTTGCTAGAATATATTATATGAAATAATACAATTTCAAAAGAATATAATGTATATAGTTAAAAAAGGAAGAAATAATATAATTAGAGAAAAATAGAAAGGAAAAAATATAATACAGGGAAGGAGAGAGAGAATAGAACCTAACTTTATTTATTTTTTATTCGTTTAGTATATCAAAAATTAAATGTTAAATTGCCTAATATAAATTAAATGTATTCACTGAACTAAATTTGAAAATTCTTTTTGTTCAGTGCACAAAAGATTGAATTAACTTTTTTTGTATGTATCTGAAAGAAAATTAGTTTGTACATTATATAGATAACATATTATTTATTGTTCAATTATTATTTTTATTTTATTTTTTAAATATAAGCTCTATGACATCAAACATCTCGTCTTTAATAGTTTAATTTAAATCTGAAAGTGGTTTCCTTTCGCCATACTCTTGTAATGATATATGTATTTTCTTAAAGAAAATTGGCCAATTAAATATTCATTCTATCAAAATGTTAAATATTAATTGAATTAAATTAGCATTTATAAGTTAATATATATATTTAAAGATATGACACTACGATCAAAATACACGAAAATAAAAATAAGATATCAAAAAGTTTTGCTAGAAATTATAGAACTTCATTGTTTAGTTTATCAAAAATTCAACCTACTTTAATTGGTACCTATGAAAGTTTCTCATTGTATTTTCTTTTATTATATCTAGGGTAAATTTTGTTTATATCTACTTAATATTAATATTTTTAAATTTATATAAAATTTATTATTATTATTATTTTTCAAATATATAATATAATTAAAAGTATTGTTTAGTGTCAAGTTTTAGACTTCGACTAAAAACATGAAACTAAAGCTTGCGACATTTCTCCCACTTATCTACAAGTGCAAAGGATTTTATGAATTTTAATAATCCAAAATTGGCATGATATATATAAAGTTATATCAATTAAAAATTTGTGAGCTTTTATCTGTCTTCTTTATTCATGATATAATCACTTGACATTGGAATCAACGTACCACAGTAGCTTGACCATAAGTTTTTCACAAATTTTCAATGTGCCACCTTTGACTGTCGCAACTCACAACAAACACAATTGGTACTTACAGTCCACATGCATGTCAATCAAAACGTCCTTTCCCTCAACCAAATGAAGAATCACGTAATTTAAGTAATTCACTTTGATATTGTGCGTAGATTACTGTGATTTATTGAATCAATGAATAAATGTAATATTTTAATAGCTAATGTAATGAAGGACATTTCATATGTTTTAAAAGTTGACACTTTTGTGGTTAATTTCAACAAATATCTTGCAAGATGAAGTGCATTTTTCGAATTGAGCTACATTTATGTGTTTGTAAATCAAATTGAATTGTGATTATGGTAACACACTCATATATGAAATATTGATGAAGAGATTACGGTCCAATGAAATACTTATGGTATAATGTTGATGTCGGATATAAAGAGAATATATTAGATGAAAATTTATGAATGTTGATTTATTTCAAACGTATTTCGTATTTAGTCTATGATTTTATCTATTCTAGTTATAAATTTCTTGCATTTGTTCACCTATATATTAAACTGTATGTCTCATTTCTTTTGTCCATAATGGAATTTTTTTATAGTGTCATAACTAAGAATATTGTCTAAGCTTAGACAAATTATTTTGAATGAGAAGAGAAATCTACAAATTATTATTTTTCATAATTAATCTATTTTAGTTGTCTAGCCTTAGATAAATTATTGTCACATTTATGTTAGTTGCAAATTTCTAATATATCATTTTTTGCTGAATAAAAACTCATCCTGCCCTCCCATTTCTAAAATTTAAGTGCAATCACTAAAAATATTGTGTAGCTTAGATAAATTAGCGTCATATCCATTTTAGTTGTAAATTTCAAACATATCATTTTTTTAATAAATTCTTACTGCCTTCTCCCAAATTTAAAATTTCAGCTTCAACTGATCTCGAGCATACTTCAAACTGAAGCCTACTAATTTCCAACTTATTTTCATATTTAATCTCTGATTATTTTTTTTTATCAACTGTAGTTGTACATTTGCATTTATTCACCTATTGATCTATATCTCTCATTTTTTTCTTTGATAACAGGGGATAGAATGTGAAAAGTTTGCAAAGGAAATGAGCTAAACATGATAATCATTTTTACTTAGGTAACGTTTCTTGCAAGGTAATTTGGCTCTTTTTGTTCACATCAAAATTTGTTCAATTTTGTAAGTGGTTATTGTCTAGGCTTAGAGGAATTATTCTGAATGAGAGAATCTTGGCAATATTAGTTTTCATAGTGTAAAATAGGCATGAAAGGCCTTCACATGTATCAAATTAAAGAAAAGAGATCAATTGTGGATAATTAAGTTCAGAAACCATACAAAACTTATTTACTTACATGTATGTAACCTTGTAATAAACTAGTTTTTATTGAGAACTAGGGACATTCTAAAGGTAACAAATTGAACCACATTCATAGAGAACATTTGTAGAATCACTACTAAAAAAATGCTATTTCGTGATGAAAAAAACCTGTTCCAATTTGCGACAGATTTTTCGTCGCAAAATGCAAAAAAAATTAAAAAATAAAAAAAATTACGATGGAAAAATCCATCGCAAATGTCAATTTTTACAACGGATTTAAGTATGTTGCAAAACTTCAATATTTGTGACAGATTTTTCAGTTGCAAAACAACAGTTTTGTGACGGATTTGAAATCCGTCACAAATATTTGAATTTTTTCAAAAAATTATGATGGATTTAATATTTGTTGCAAAACTGCTATTTTGCAATGGAAAAATCCATCGCAAAAGTGGAAAAAAAATAAAAAATAAAAAATCATTTGCGAAGTGGAAAAAATAAAAAAAATAAAAAAAATAAAAAATCATTTGTGATGGATTTAAATCCGTTGCAAATTATCGAATGGGGATAAAACCCTCCTTCCCTATTTCCTCACCCACACAAATGTTTGAAATTGAAATGTTTGTCTTCCTCTTCCCCTTCCCCTTCCCTTTCCCATTCTTCTTCTTTTTATTTTATTTTTTTTAAATGTTAAACTGGTCGACCGACGTGGGCTCAGTAGCAGCAGCACTACTGGTGCACCAGTTTCTGGCCGTCAGCAGCTGGCCAGATATGGCCACTGGTCAAATCTGGATTTTTTTTAAAATTAGTTTTAATTTTTAAAAATGCTAATGTTGTTATTTGTTTAATGTTTTAGGTTTAGAGAATATATATTTTACTCTATCTCCATTAATCATGATAATTCTCACAATTATATTAAATTTTGATTATGTTTGATTATATTTTAGTTAAACTTTGATTATGTTTAAGTTAAAACGTTTGGTAATATTTTAGTTATCTCCATTATGTTTTAGTTAATTATTAAAGTTAGTTAAAATTTGATTTATGTGTTAGTTAAACTCAAAATAATTTATTTATTAGTAATATAATTTGACTTAACATAAATAATAATTTATATATTAATTAAAATATGAGGTAAATTTTATATTCGTATTAAATGTTGTTATATTTGTTAGAGTTATGGTTTTATTTGAATTAAAAATTTTATTAGACTTTTGGGTTGAGTTAAATTTTATGGTACTATATATTGAATTATATTATATTTTCAAATTTTAATTTACTTTATGGAATTAAATCGCAAATATATGCACTTGTAACATGTGCCTAATGTTGTTGGCTATTTCGACAATGGTTGATACCTTCTGTAAGTGTTGATTTGTGTGGAACATTTAGAGGTAAATTTACATACATTATTTTTGATTTTATATATTTTTTTAGTAAAATACATTAAAAATATTTAGAATTGGTAGAAATGCG
The DNA here is from genome assembly GCA_014898725.1 of Jacaranda copaia. Lineage (NCBI taxonomy): Eukaryota > Viridiplantae > Streptophyta > Magnoliopsida > Lamiales > Bignoniaceae > Jacaranda > Jacaranda copaia. The sequence goes on along the minus strand of JACGDI010005459.1, from coordinate 435,523 downwards.
AAGGAGGATGGGTTGTTGGGAGAAGGGTGGAGCCTTTTGAATTGTTGCTGATTGATTTGTAATTGTTTACATGATGATGATGGGCATAAGGAGGAGTATTTATGTGCTGTTATGTAATGTGTTTACAAATATTATTAGTTGTTTTTTAGAAGGTAAATATATGTTTGTCCTCTTAGAGACATTTTTTAGAAGCCCATGAATGCGATTTTGGAGCATGCTAATGAATACAAATATAGCTAAAGACAAAGTTATTATTTCTTTTCATAATTTTTGTGAAAATCAAAATCAAAATTTACATATCCAAAAACAACAATATAAGTTTCCTAACTTAAATCATGTCATACTTAGGGTTGTGAATTATATGTTTGATTAAGATTTGAGTTATATATTGGACTTATATTAAATTATATGTTGGTTTATGTTGGATGTATGTTTAATTATATTGAACTATTCATTAGATTTATATGTGTTTAGATTATGCATTTATATTGAATTATATGTTAAAATTTAGATTTTATTAGATTTATATTTTATGAATTATATATGCGATTATAATTTAAGTTATATGTGGGACTTATATTAAATTATATGTTGGTTTATGATGAGATATATGTTTGATTATATTGAATTATGTATTAGATTTATGTGTGTTAAGATTATGCATTTACTTTGAATTATGTGTTAATTTTTGTTAGATTTATATTTTGTGAATTATATGTTGATTAGGATTTGAGTTATATGTTGGACTTTAAATTATAAGTTGATTTATTAGGAATTATATATGTTTATATCATGCATTTATATTAAACTATGTGTTAGATTTTGTTAAATTATATGTGTGATTAGGATTTGAGTTATATGTTAAACTTACATTAAATTATATATTGGTTTATAATGAGATGTATGTGTGGTTATATTGAATAATGTGTTAGATTATGTATTTACATTGAATTATTTGTTAGGTTTTGCTAGATTTCTATTTTGTGAATTATATATTTGATTAGGATTTGAATTTATATTTTGTGAATTTTGTGCTCGATTATTATTGGTTATGTATTGAATTATCTATTAGTTTAGTTTATGTTTCTATTTTTCATTATTGTAATTTTGTTTTTATTTTAATATTGCAAGTTTGGATATCTCAATGCATTGGAATTTAGTATAAGCCTTGTAAGATAATTTTTTTGTCATTATTTTGTAAATTTTATATTTTAGTTAGGGCTTGATTTATATATTGAACAATTTTATATTATTGGGCTCAATTTTTAATTTAGTTATAAAATTATTGTGATTTTATGCGAAGCAATATTTAAATACTAGTGTATGGGATGATTAGTATGTAATACAAAGAATTATTGATATTGTGGGTAATTATAGGTTTTAATTTGATAGGATGTGTATATTTTTTTTAAAAAAACTTTTCAAAATTTTGCAACGAAAATTTCCATCGAAAATTTTATTTTTTTAATTATAATTACCAAATTTGCGATGGATTTTTTCGTTGCAAAATTTTGCGACGAAAAAATCCATCGCAAATTTGCGTCGAAAATTTCCATCACAGGTTGGCGATGGAAATTTCCATCACAAAATCCATTATAAAAAAATGCATCGCAAAATCCGCCACAAATTATTGCAACCAAAGATTTTGTGATGGATTTTTTCCATCGCAAAAAAGCATTTTTTTAGTAGTGGATCATAATATTATATTTTAGAATAGTTACTCATTAGTGTCTTCGAATTTCAAAATTTTTAGTTTCAAGCAACTTGTAGGAAGAAGAATAGAATTCCAATTATGTTTAGCAATTAAGGCTTCTCAAACAGGGGTAGCAATTAAACAACTTTTGATATCCCAAGAAAGCGTAAGACCGTAAGTGGAGCAGAAAAAGGAAGCACCTTGGATCAATACACTTATTAGTGGTAATTAATTTGAAGTTTGGACAAGATTGGTCTTTGATTATATTAAGTAATTTTTTCCTTTTCTCTTCTTTCTTTTTTTTTAGGGTTGGCGAGGGGGGAGGGTGTTTCTTTTATTAAGGTAAGATCTTATTTTAGTTGATTGATTTATTTATCCTTTGGGTGAAATTCCAATTAGTTTTGTTATTTTCTTCTTTAAATTTGAAATATATTTTTAATCGTATTGCCTAATTAAAACTTGAATGCAATTACCAAAAATTCTGTATTATGAACTTTTTGTTAAAGATAATTGTAATGCAAGTCCTTAAAGAGGTATTAGATATTTAGGATTTCATCTTCGATAAGACAAATCAAAATAAGAGAGAAATAGAAAAATGCGAAGAATACTTGTATTATTATGCATGAAATAAGTATAATAAAGGCCAAATTATAGGGAATTAGGATGGAGGGTCCAATACTCTATAATAGACTCAATGTTTTTGAGATGGACCTTCAAGAGCCAGTAAAATCTATATATCTATTGCATTAATAATAGGTCATTGTTCCTCAAACTCTATGGATTATTTCATGAACTTGGGGTAGGACACATTAATTTGCATGACACATAGTTGTTTATAATTCTCAACGGTGACTCCATTTTGATCGGTATTTATAATGTTCAGATCTTTAGCCAAAACTCTTCTAACTCTTCTCTGGTAACCCTTGCACATGTTTAAGAGTAGTAAAAATTTAATTAAAGAGATAAAATAAGGTGCTAGTTGAGATGCCTCGTCATAATTCTAAGGTACTTAAGGGCTGGAAACATGCACAAAATTTACATGCATCATATATAAGAAAGGATGAATTAATATTCTAACATGTGATAATCATGAGAATGATAATGACTTCGCTTGGCCTTGAAAATAATGATACTGGCTAATCAAAATGAATACACACACACACACCCACACACACCACAAACTAACACTTACATAAAGTTACTCTTGACCAATCTTGATTGTCGAAGTTATATGAATTTGTAATTGAGAAGATTATTATCCCCACTATGCCTTGTCCAATTAATGCTAAATTATTTGTATTGATTTCATTGCACTACACATTTCAATAAATATACAAATCTTCTTAGGACTCTGATTAGGGGCTATGTTTATTGTTTCTAATATTCTTTTGAACTTTGAATTTTCTTCTTTGAAAACTGAAAATTTTATTCTGCATTGCAGATTTGTTTCAGACATTCTTTGATAGAAAACTAATAGAATTAGCAAAATCAAAAGTATGAGTATAGTTCCAACTACAACCAAAACTTTAACAATTCTCCACAAGTCTACATCAGGAGGCAGCTCCAATTCAAGAGGCTCTAAATCTAGATAATCAAGAATGGTAAAATCATCATAATTTCTCTTTGATGTTAGGTGTGGAATCTCCTCAACATCCACATCAATATCGATGTAAGATGGATAAGAAGATGTGGAATGATTATTTGTTGGTATGGGAATGGAAGAGGATGTGGAAGCCATGAGGAAATTAGTGATTGCAGGGTAGTTATTAAAGGCAAGGATGCTTGAAAAGTTGAATTCTAATATTCTTCTTCTAATATCTCCTACATATATAGTTATGCAAGTAACCCTCATAGAATTTTAACTTTCTTCATGATTGGTGACATTTTTCTTCATAGGAATTGAATTACATATGAAGAATCTTTGCATATGTATCAGTTATCAAGCTAAAAACCAGCATTTAAGATGTTGGACCAGACCGACTGGTTCAACTAGGAACCGACAAAGATTTCAATCCGGTTTAATGATTAAAACCAATTAGTAAAAAAAACGAATTCAAATCAATGCAAACCAGTAAACAATTGGTTGAACTGATGAAACTGTTTTTATTTTAAATTGGTTAATAATTTTTTTAAATAAAAATTAAAAATTAAAGAGGTCAAACCTCTTTACCTTTTTTCCTCTTTCATTTTCTCACTTAAATTCTCCCCAAACATCAAATTTCAAACCCAAATTCAAGAAGTAAGCTTTGTTATCTATTGTAAATATTGGTCTTGCACATGTTTAACCATAGTAAAAATTTAACAAAGAGACAAAATAAGGTTCTTGTTCAGATGCCTCATCTTTTTTCTAAGGCACTTAAGGATTGGAAAAATGCACACAATTTACATGCATCATATGTAAGAAATGACAAATTATTATTCTAATGCATAATAATCGTGAGAATGATAATGACTTTGATTGGCCTTGAAAATAATGACATGCTTCTGTAGCTACTTTAAAACACAAGCAAGCAACTAATAAAAATGAATATATATACATATATATGCACATACCACAAAGTAATGCTTATACAATGTTATTCTTGGCCAATCTTGATTATTGGAGTAATATGAATTTGCAATTGAGAAGATTGTCGTCTTCTTTGTACCTATTCCTATCAATGCTAAATTAGTTTTATTAGTATTGATCTTAACAATCTCATTGTACTATCCTTTTTCAATAAATATGTAAATCTTCTCAGGACTTTGTATTAGGAACTGCATTTATTGCTTTTGGTATTCTTTTGGACTTTGACTTTTCTTTCTTGGAAATTGAAAATTTTATTCTACATTGAAGATTTTTTTTGGATGTACTTCAACCGAATGCCAATAGAATAGGAAAAATCAAAAGTATGAGAATAGGTCCAACCATGACCAAGACTTTAACAATGCTTGGCCAAAAGTGTACATCAAAAGGCAGCTCCAATTCAAGATTATCAGAAATAGTAGAATCATCAGAACTACTTTCTGATGTTGAATGTCAAATCTCCTCAACATCCACATTAATATTGATGTAAGGTTGAGATAAGTGCATAGAAGGATTAGTTGTTGGTAAGGGGATAGAAGAGGATGTGGAAACCATGAGGAAATTAGTGATTGCATTGGAGTAATTAACAAGGAAGCTCGAAAAGTTGAATTTTGATCTTCTTCTTCAAATATCTTTTACATATATACAAAGGAACCCTCACATAATTTCAACTTTTTTCTTCATTGGTGAATTTTTTTTCATAGGATTTGAATTACATAGAAAGAATCTTTGCATATGCATCAATTATCAAGCTACAAACCAACCTTCTTTGGAAAAGATTACCCATATTTAGTATCAGTTATCAAGCTAAACTTTTTTAGTTACCAATCTTTTTTCTTTTGTGGATAAGGTATTACACATGCAGTTCAATTATCAATATCTTTTATTCTTTGGATGGAGGATTACATATGCAGTTAATTATAAATCTCTTTTCTTCTTTGGACGGGGGTTTACATATACAGTCCACATATCAATCTTTTTTCTATATTTCTTTTGTTAGATTTATCAATCTTTTTTCTGGAGTTCCTTTATTATGTTTGAGGATTACTTTCCAATTAAGACCAAATAATCTTTTCTTTTGTTTTGAGGATTGCATTCCAATTAAGACCAAACAACTTTCTTAACCACATGTCATCTCCCCCGAAAAGATGAAAAAAACAAGAAACATCATAATTGTATAGGTTGAATATGTACAAGTCTTCAACTTACATGGTGCATGTTCAACGAATCAAAAACAAATACAATGTTACCTTTCCCCATTTTTTTGATATCAATAAGTTAAAAGTAATAGCACCGTATTGAGTGAATTGGAGTCACATTATTTTCTAATTGTACTATGTATTTTATATTTATTTTTTATATGGACTGTCAAACTCTAAGAACTTGTTAACGAGCATGATATAGTTGGATTTCATTTTGTGAACGAATGAACTCCCAATGCATAATAACATTATGAACTAATTTGATACTTTCAGAACTTACAATTACAAAGGACTAATCTAGTTCTTCTTGTTCATGTCAACTTATCTAACTTGACCTTATAACTAGGAAATATGGTCTATCCTCTTAGATAAAGTATTCCGAATGAGGATCATAAACATTTCTATTTTGTTATGTTGAGTAAAATTTTTAAGTTTTTATATTCAAGTTCCAAATCATATAGTAATGAGAATGATAATGATAATGATAATCATCTAGATTGGTATTTATAATCGTCAAATCTTTAGCCAAAAACTCTTCTCTGGTGACTCTTGTGCATCTTTAAGAATAGTAAAAATTTAATGAGAGAGACAAAATAAGGTTCTAGTTGAGATGTCACATCATAGTTCTAAGGTACTTAAGGGCTAAAAAATGTGCATAATTTACAAGCATCATATATAAGAAAGGACAAATTAATATGTAACGTGTGACAATCATAAGAATGAAAATAACTTTGGTTGGCCTTGAAAATAATGATATGATTTTGTTGCCAGTCAAAATGTTAAAAGCACAAGCAAGCGACCAATCAAAATGAATATATGTATAACACTACAAACTAATGCTTATATGAAGTTGTTGCTTGCCAATCTTGATTATTGGAGTTATATAAATTTGCATTTGAGAAGATTGTTGTCTACTCTATACATGTTCTAATCAATGCCAAACTTGTTATACTTGTGTCAATCTTAACAATCTCATTGTACTACCCCTTTTAGATAAATATACAAATCTTCTCTGGGCTCTGATTAGGAGCTGTGTTTATTGTTTCTAATATTCTTTTGAACTTTGAGTTTCCTTCTATAGAAATTGAAAATTTTATTCTGCGTCGAAGATTTTTTTTTTTTGGTGCTCTTTGATCGAAAGCTAGTAGAATTTGCAAAATAAAGAATATGAGAATAGTTCCAAATACAATAGAGGCTTTAAAAATTCTCATCCCAAAGTTTACATTAGGAGGCAGCAACTCCAATTCTTGATGATAAAAAATGATAGAATCATTAGAACCACTTTTTGATGTCGGGTGTTGAATCTTCTCAACACCAACCTCAATATCAAAATAATGAGGAGATGAAGATGCGGAAGAATTAGTTGTTGGTAAGTGAATGGAAAAGGATGTGGAAGCAATGAGGAAATTAGTGATTGCAGTAGGATAATTAAAGGCAAAGATGTTTGAAAAATTGAATTCTTATATTCTTCTTCAAATATTTGCTACATATATATATATGTGTGTGTGTGTGTGTGTGTGTGTGTGTGTGTGTGTGCAAGCAACTCTCACTAAATTTCAACTTTCTTCTTCATAGGAATTGAATTGCATAGGAAGAATCTTTAAATATGCATCAATTATCAAGCTAAATACCAACCTTCTTTAGAAAAGATTACCTATATGTAGTACCAATTATCAAGCTAAACCTTTTCAAGTATCAATATTTTTTCTTTTTTGGATATGGAATCTCACATGCAGTCCAATTATAAATCTGTTTTCTTCTTTGGATGGGGGATTACATATGTAGTCAACTATTAATCTCTTTTCTTCTTTGGATAGAATATTACATATGCAATCCATACATCAATCTTTTCTATAGATTTCTTTTGTTAGATTTATCAAACTTTTTTTTGGATTTTTTTTGTTATGTTTGAGGATTACTTTCAAATAAAGACCAAAAAACCTTTTTTTTTGTTATGTTTGAGGATTACATTCCAATTAAAACCAATCAACTTTCTTAACCCTACTTCATCTCCCCCACAAAAGAAGAAAAAGACAAAAAACATTAGAATTGAAGGTGTTGAATATGTACAAGTTTTCCACTTACATGGTGCATGTTCAAGGAATCAAAAACAAATACAAGGTTACATTTTCCCATTTTTTTTATATCAACATGTTTAAAGTAATGAGACTGCATTGAGTTAATTGGAGTCACATTATTTTCTATTTGTACTATATATTTTATATATATGTTCTGATATGAACTGCCAAACTCTTAGAATCTTGCTAATGGGCACAATGGTTAATTAATTTTTACGAAATCGATAGTTGGATTTCATTTCATTAATGAAAAACTTCAAATGCATACTAATACCATGGACTAATTTGATACTTCTGTAACTTACAATTACAGAGGACTAATCTATTTCTTCTTGTTCATGTCAACTTATCTAAGTCAACCTTATAACCAGATAATATTGTCGATGCTATTAGATAAAGTATTTCCAATGAGGATTAGAAACATTTCTACATTGTTATGCTGAGTAAAATTTTTAAGATTTTATGTCTATGTTCCCGATCATATTGTAATTTGGGATAACCATGAGAATGATAATGATAATCATTTTGATCGGTATTTATAATGGTCAAATCTTTAGCCAAAAACTCTTCTTTAGTGACGCATGCACATGTTCAAGAATAGCAAAAATCTAACTAAAGAGACAAAATAAGGTTCCAGTTGATATGCTTTTTCATAGTTCTAAGGTACTTAAGGATTGGAAAATGCATATAATTTACATGTGTCATATGTAAGGAACGACTAATTAATAATCTAGCTCGTGATAATCATGAGAATGATAATAACTTCAATCAGCCTTGAAAATAATTATATGCTTTTATAGCTACTTAAACATGTTAAAAGCACAAGCAAACGACCAATCAAAATGAATATATATTCTCATGCCACAAACTAATGCTTACATAAATTTGTTCCTAGCTAATCTTGATTATTGGAGTTATATGAATTTACATCTGATAAGATTGTCATCTTCTCTATACCTATCCCAATCAATGCTAAATACTAAATAAGTTTTATCTGTATCAATCTTAACAATCTCATTGTATTGACCTTTTTAATAAATATATAAATCTTCTAAGGACTCTAATTAGGGGTTGTGTTTATTGCTTTTAATGTTCCTTTGAACTTTGAGTTTCCATCCTTGGAAACTGAAAATTTTATTCTACATCAAAGATTTGTTTTAAATGTTATTTAATCAAAAGCTAGCAGAAATTGGCAAAATAAAAAATATGGGAAAAGTTCCAACAATGACCAAGACTTTAACAATCCTCGGCCAAAAGTCTACAATAGAAGGTAGCTCGAATTCAAGATGATAAAAAATGATAGGATCATCAGAACTACTATCTGATGTCGAGTGTTGAATCTCCACAACATCCACCTCGATATTGATGTAAAGTGAAGATGAAGATGTGGAAGGATTAGTTGTTGGTAAGGGGACAAAAGAGGATGTGAAAGCCATGAGGAAATTAGTGATTGTAGCAAAGTAATTAAAGGCAAAGATGTTTGAAAAGTTGAATAGATAGTATTCTCCTTCAAATATCTCCTATATATATATATATATATATATATGCAAGTAACCCTCATAGAATTTCAACTTTCATCTTGATTGGTGAAATTTTTTCTTCACAGGAATTCAATTAATAGAAAGAATTTTTGTGTATGCATCAATTATCAAGCTAAAAACCAACTTTCTTTAGAAACAAATTACCAACATGTAGTACCAATTATCAAGCTAAACTTTTTCAATTATCAATCTTTTTTCTTTTTTGGATGTGGCATTACACATAGAGTCTAATTATCGATCTCTTTTCTTCTTTGGATGGGGGATTACATATGCAATCAATTATCAACCTTCTGATATTCTTTTGAACATTGGGTTTCCCTCCATGGAACTGAAAATTTTATTGTGCATCAAAGATTGGTTTCGGTTGTTATTCTAACATGAGCCAACAGAATTGGCTAAATCAAAAGTATGAGAATAGTTCCAACTACGATTGACACTTTAACAATTCTTGGCCAAAAGTCTACATTTGATAGCAGCTCTAATTTAAGATGATCAGAAATGGCCTAATAATCATAACTATTTTCTAATTTCAGTGTTGAATCTTCGCAACATCAACCTTACTATCAATGTAAGGTAGATATGAAGATATGGAAGGATTAGTAGTTGGTATTGGGATAGAAAAGGGTAAGTAAGCCATGAGGATATTAGTGATTGCAATAGAGTAGTTAAAGACAAGGATACTTGAAAAGTTGAATTATGATATTTTTCTTCAAATATGTCCTACATATATATATATATATATGCAAGTAACCCTCACAAAATTTAGACTTTTTTCTTGATTGTAAAATTTTTTCTTCAAAGGAATTGAATACATGTGAAGAATATTCGCATATGCCTCAATTATCAAGCTAAAAACCAACATTCTTTGGAAAAAAATTACCTATATATAGTAACAATTATCAAGCTAAACTTTTTCAATTATCAATCTTTTTTCTTTTTTGGATATGGTACTACACATGTAGTCTAATTATCAATCTCTTTTCTTCTATGATGAGGGATTGCATATGGTGTCAATTGTCAGTCTCTTTTCTTCTAGTCTTTGGATGAGGGATTACATATGCAGCCCTTATATCAATCTTTTCTTTGGATTCTTTTGTCAAATTTATCAATCTTTTTCTAGATTTCTTTCATTATGTTTGAGGATTACTTCTTAATTAAGACCAAACAACTTTTTCTTTAGTTATATTGCAAGATTACATTCCAATTAAAACCAAACAACTTCTTCTTTTGTTATTTTTAGGGACTACGTTCTAATTAAAACTAAACCACTTTCCTAACCCTACTTGAAAACAATGACATGCTTCTGTGGATACTTAAACATGTTAAAAACATAAGCAAGCGACTAATCCAATTAAATATATATACACACACCACAAACTAACACTTACATAAAGCTGCTCTTGGCTAATCTTGATTATTGGAGTTATACGAATTTGCATTTGAGAAGATTTTTGTCGTCTGCATACCTATTCCAATCAATGTAAAAGTAGTTTTATCTATGTCAATCTTAAAAATTTCACTATAATGCTTCAAAATACAGATAGAAATACTACCTAAAACAACTGAAAGTCATTAGCATCTATATGGCGTTCTTGACCTCATGTGGATTGGATTTGATATATCAATGGTTGAAAATACTTCCACTATGCATGTCAACTTTGTGATCATCTTTCAAGTGGCTAACAAGAAATGAAATATCACCAATAACTAAGCACTCCAACCCCATATAAGGATAATTAAAGGTCTAAAAGCACATTGACATTCATATTTAAGCTTGTTGTAGTAAGGAGAGATGCTAATACACCTGAAGTTTTGATATTTACATGGAAGCTCAAAAGATGCAGCCACCTTATCCAATGCAAGATATCTGATATTTCCAAGCTCATGCCTTCAAGTTGGACAACAACTATGCACCCTGGGTTTACACCTAGAACATTAGTGTATGACCATTAGAACACTAAGGAATAGAAAGGTACATTGCATTCAAGCACACTAGACATTCCAACAGCTCACGAGAACTATTTGTAATAGTGGTATTAGGTTTTATGGCACTTTGAGCAGTGTCATTGACATGTTTCCCAATGCCAAGCACGTCTTCATTTTGTGGTGGATCAATGATCTCAAGTTTATTCCATAAGTCATCAAAATAGGAATTTCCAATTGCCATAGGCAGGACGCAAAATCAATACATGGAACATCAATAGTTAGATTTCATTTCATTAATGAATGAACTTCCAATAAATACTAACATCATAGACTAGTTTGATACTTTTGGAACTTGCAATTATAGAGGTCTAATCTAGTTTTTCTTGTTCACATGAATTTATCTAACTCAACCTTACAACCAGGAAATATTGCTTATGCTCTTAGATAAAGTATTCCCTGTGAGGATCAAAAACATTCATACAATGTTATGTTGATTAAAATTTTTAAGATTTTAAGTTTAAGTTCCCGATCATAGAGTAACAAGTGATAGTCATGAGAATAATAACGATAATCATTTTGATTGATATTCATAATGGTCTAATCGTTCGCCAAAAACTGTTCTTCGGTGACCACAACTCATATTTAGGAATAGTAAAAATTTAACTGAAGAGACATAATAATATATAGGAAAGGATGAATTAATACTCTAGCGTGTGATAATCATGAGAATAATAATGAATTCAGTTGGCCTTGAAAACAATGATGTGCTTTTGTGGATACTTAAACATGTTGAAAATAGAAACAAATGACTAATCTAAATATATATATACTTACTTACACCACAAATTAACGCTTACATAAAGTTGCTCATGGCTAATCTTGATTATTGAAGTTTTATGAATTTACATTTAGGAAGATTTTTGTCTTCTTCGTACCTAGTGCAATCAATTTAAGAGTAGTTTTATCTATATTGATCTTAAAAATCTCATTGTAATGCTTCAAAATGCAGACTTAAATACTGCCCAAAAAAACTAAAAACTGTTATCATCCACATGGCATTCTCGACCTCATGTTGATTGGATTTGACATATTGATAGTTGAAAATACTTCTACTGTGTATGTCAACTTTGTGATCATCTTTCAAGTAGCCAACAAGAAACGGAATATCACCAATGATCGAGCACTCTGACCCCACATAAAGACAATTGTAAGGTCTAAAAGCACATTGAGATTTATGTTTAAGCTTGTTGTAGTAAAGATAGATGCCAATACACCTGAAATTTTGATGTTTACATGGAAGTTCAAGGGATGCAGCTACCTTTTCCAATGTTAGACATATAATATTTCAAAGTTCATGCCTACAAATTGGACAATAGTTTGTGCACCCTAGGTTTTCACCAAGAACACAATGGGTGACCATTGGAACACTAATGAATGGAAGGGTACATTACATTTAAGCACACTAGACATTCCAGGAGCTCATGAACACTACCTGTAACAGTGGTATTAGGTTTTATGGCACTTTAAGTAGTGTCATTAACATGTTGGCCAATGTCCAGCATGTCTTTATTTTGAGATAGGTCAATAACATCAAGTTTATTCAACAAGTCATCAAAGCTTGAATTTCTAATTACCATAGGCAGGACACAAAATCAGTACCTAGAACATCTATGGTTGCATTGTATTTCGTCAATGAATGAATTTCCAATTTATGCTAACAACATGGACCAATTTAATGCTTTTGGAACTTACAATTACAAAGGACTAATCTAGTTCTTCTTGTTTATGTGAACTTATCTAACTTAACCTTATAACTAGCAAATACTGCCTATGCTCTTAGATGAAGTGTTCCCAATGAGGATCAGAAACATTTCTAAATTGCTACACTTAGTAAAATTTTTATGACTTTAAGTTCAAGTTCCCAATTGTATAATAACAAGTTATAGTCATGAGAATGCTGACAATAATCATTTTGATCGGTATTCATAATGGTCAAATTTTTAGCCAAAAACTCTTATCTGGTGACCACAACTCATATTTAGGAATAGTAAAAATTTAACTAAAGAGACAAATAAGGTTTCAGTTAATATGCCTCACTATAGTTCTAAGGTAGTTGAGGACTGAAAAAATCCACATAATTTAAATGCATCCTATATAAGAAAGGACGAGTTAATATTCTAATGTGTCATAATCATGAGAATCGTAATGAATTTGGTTGGCCTTGAAAATAATGATATGCTTTTGTGGATACTTAAACATTTTAAAAACATAAGCAAATGACTAATCCAAATGAATACACACACACACACCATAAACTAACGCTTACATAATGTTGGTTGTAGTTAAAATTGATTATTTAAGTCATATGAATTTACATTTGAGAAGATTTTTGTCTTCCCTATAGCTATTCCAATTAATGTAAAAGTAGTTTTATCTATATCAATCTTAAAATTCTCGTTATAACGCTTCAAAATACTGATAGAAATACTGCCCAAAATAATTGAAAACCATTAGCATCTTTGTGGCATTCTCGACCTTGTGTGGATTGGATTTGACATATCGATGGTTGAAAAAACTTCCACTGTGCATGTAAACTTTGTGATCATCTTTCAAGTGGCCAGCATGAGGAATATCTCCAATGACGGAGCACTTCGACCCCACATAAGGATAATTGTGAGGTCTAAAAGCACATTGAGATTCATGTTTAAGCTTGTTATAGTAAGAATAGATGCCAATATTGGAATAGTACCCTACAAGCTAATAAGATTGGCATGTAAACTATTTCACTTGTGATATAATCTTAATTGAATGATATTCTTATAAATGGCCATCTTTATATTATGCTTATATAACTTCATTGGCATATGGTTGAAGCCCTTAGATCACAAAAAACTATGGGACTTGGTCACACACTAGGTGGTGATCATGGAATAAGTCTTACACAATCGTGATCTTAAATATCCCAAGTCATAGAATCTTATGAGACAGGGCATCTAAGATTTGGATAAACTTGCACTAACGATGCACAATCCTAGGGTTAGATGTTGTTCTATTCCATGAGCAAACCATATGTGATATAGGTATATGCTAGCGGGTCCTTTAACCTAAGGATCTATTGTAACCATATGTTTAGGTCATCATGCTTTAACTCTACTTTGGCCACTTAGCAGGCGTTCCAGTGGTGATTAGGCATGAGATATTTAGACATGAAGGTTTATGAGATCCAATATGGGATCCAACTCCTCATCTTTGCAAAGGAAAAATACATCTCCTATGTGCTCTATGATGATCGATTCCAAGGAGTTCTTGGCCAAGGCAGTGTGACAATTTGGAAAAGGGATTTCCAAAGATGAGGCCACAAATTAAAATTGAACATTAAGAATAGATGCACAGTATTAAGGCTATTAGGGAGCCGATAAATATCTTATCCTAGGCCTCTTTCATGGAGATAGAGACAAAAGGACTGTATTTGCATTATATGCGTAAAACTAAAATGGTTCACAAAAAGCATCATTAGGGCAATTTTTGGGCTCCATGGACTTGAGGTTGGACATCGACCATAGAAATTGAGTACTCTTAAATTAATAGAGATTAATTGAATTGAGTCAGTTAGTTTAAAGGAGTTTAACTAACGTGAATATATGATATGCTAAAATCACAAAGGTTGTGATCCCATGTCGAATGAGCAGCAAAACCTAATAGGTCACACACAAAATCCAATCGGCAATCCTAAATATTGGAGGGGAATTTTCTAAGTGTTAGAAGAATTCCAAAGTGTCCGAAAATTGAGGGAATTGATTGACATAATTTTCCGTCATATCAGTTTGATCAATTTAATTGTTAAATTGATATAATTTAATTAATTCAAAGAGTTGAATTAAGATCAATTAAATTATGTGTTAATTTAATTTGGTGCCACATGACTATCAATTGGTCAAGTTAACTTAAAGTGTTAAGTTAACAAAAACCTAGCTTAAAGAGCTAAGTTAGTTGACTTAAAAGTTAAGTCAAAGTTTAATTAAATTAAAGTGTTTAATTTAATTAAAATGAAGAATTGATTTTGGAGGGAGAATTCAAATGAAATGTTCATTTTGAGTAGAATTTGAATTTATTTGGTGGACATTTCATTGAGATGAATTGTAGATTCCAAATGAAATTCAAATCTACACAAATTAAAATGCAACTTGCAAAATGCTTGCAATTTGGCATGCTTAGGTGGCACCCCCACCTTGAGAAAGGTGTGATGCCACCTTGGTATCACACCATCCTCCCTCTACATATAGATATAGAGGGGAAGGCTACCAGCGGAATATAATTCACACATTTTGTGCATCTAAAAATTAGATCCAAAATTTTCCTCCAAAAGTGATTCTCTCATTTGTTGAGGCTTCACTCTCTTCTTCACCTCCCTCTGCATTTTTGGTCTCCAACCAAGCTCTCTTTCTTCTTATTTTTTTTAGGTGAATTAAGGATAAAAGGATTGTACATTGGTGTGTGGACTTTAGCATTATAGGCGAGACTTCAGATTGCTTGCTTTGGTGATCCTTTATTCCAGCAAAGAGTTTATGGATTCTGTTTGAGGTCCTTCTAAAGAATTTTGGTTCTAAAATTTTAAATGGATATTCTCCGTTGAGTTGGAAATTTTTTGGTCCAGATTTGGCCTGAATCTAAGGCGATTTGCCTGATCAAAAGTTGATCACGTCTTACTACACCAAAAGCAGTCTGCTTTCAAGAAAGGAAACACAACTTCAAGTTTTTGGTTGGATTTTTCTTAAGAGGTAACAATTTGACCTTAATCAATTATATAGACATGATTTAGATCCTTGGATTGGTTTAATATAAGTTTGATTTCAGTTTTTATATATTTTAAATTAAATCCTTAGCATTACACCTCTTTCAGCCAATACACCCAAAATTCTAATATTTACACGAAAGCTCATGGGATGCAGTTGCCTTCTCCAATGCAAGATATCTAAAATTTCCAAGTTCATGCTTGCAAGTTGGACAGTGGTTTTGCACCCTAGGTTTGCACCTAGAACATAATGTTTGACCATGGGAATACTAATGAATGAGAAGGTACATTGCATCCAAGCACACTGGACATTCCAACAACTCACGAACACCACCTGTAACAATGGTATTAGGTTTTATGGAACTTTTAGAAATGTCATTGACATGTTTGTCAATGTCCAGCATGTCTTCATTTTGAGATAGATTAATGACCTTAGAATTATTCTCTTGGAATAGTTCCACGCAAGCTAATAAGATTATCATGTAAACTATTTCACTAGTGGTACAGTCTTCATTGAATGATATTGTTTCTAAATGGCTGTCTTCATCTTATGCTTCCATTACTTCACTGGCATTTGGTTGAAGCTCTTTGATCATACAAGACTATGGGACTTGGTCATACACTAAGTGATAATCATGGAATAAGTCTTACACAGTCGTTATCTTAAATATCCTAAGTCATAGAATCTTATAAAACATGGCATCTAAGATTCGGATAGACTTGCATTAATGATGCATAATCCAAGGATTAGATGTTACTTCATTCCATGAGCAATCCATATAAGATATAGGTGCATATTAGTGTGTGCTTGTTAGAGAGCAACGCATTGGAGGCCCGTTTGAAGAATCCACTAGGTAGCAATAGTGGCAAGTTCTCCAACTTACGCTAGTGCATATAATTAGTCCTTTGACATGATGATCTATTGTAACCTTGTGTTTAGGTCTTCATACTTTGACTCATCACTGATCACCTAGTGGGCTGCTCGGGTTGTGATTAAATATGAGCTACTTAGATATAAAGACTTATGAGATCTAACATTGGATCCGGTTCCTCATTTTTGTGAAAGGTGAGTACATCTCCTATGTGTTCTATAATAATTGATTGATTCCAAGAATTCCTTAGCCAAGGTAGTATGATAATTTGGAAAAATAATTTCCAAAAATAAGGTCATAAATTTGAATCGAACATTGAGAATAGATGCATAATATTGAGGCTATTAAAGAGTCAACAAATATCTTGTCTTAGGCCTCTTTCATAAAGATGGGAGATAAATTGATCGTATTTGTATGGTACACGTAGAGCTAGAATGGTTCACCAAAAGTATTCATTCGGCCAATTGTTGAGCTCCATGGTCTTGAGGTTGGACATCAACTATGGAGATTGGGTACTCTTCAATTAATAGAGATTAATTGAATTGAGTCAATTAGTTTAAAGGAGTTTAAACTAATGTGAATATATGATATTCTAAATTCACAAGAGTTGTGAGCCTTGTCCAATAAATGGTAGAACCTAATAGGTCACACACAAAAGCTAATTGGAAATCCTACTTGATGAAGTGAATTTTCTAAATGTTAGAAAGATTCCTAGTAACCAAAAATTGAGGGTTTATGGTTGATGCAATTTTTAGTCATTTTGGCTCGATCAATTCAATCAATTTAAGGAGTTAAATTAAGAACAATTAAATTAAGTGTTAATTTAATTTGGTGCTACATGACTATCAATTGGTCAAGTTAACTAAAAAGTTAAGTCAAAATTTAATTAAATTAAAGTGAAGAACTGATTTTGGAGGGAAAATTCAAATGATTATTTCATTTGGTGTGGAATTAGAATTTATTTGAATGACATTTCATTAGATGAAATGAAGATTCCGACTGAAAATTCAAATTCACTAGAAATTCACATGCAACTTGCAACTTGCTTGCAAGTTGGCATAACATGTGGTGCCCCCTCCTTGAGGAATGTGTGATGCCACCTTGGCTTCACACCATCCTACCTTTATATATAAATACAGAGGGGGGGGGGGGGGCAACACATGCATTTTTCCAGCATTAAGATCTAATTGTTAGATGCAAATTTCTTTCCAATTTTGTGATTATCTCATGAGTTGAGGCTTTACACTTTCTTTACCTACCTCTCTCACTTTTTAGCCTTCATCATGCTCTTGCATTTTTCTTAGTTTTTCCAGCTGAACTAGGAAGAAAAGGATTGTCCATTAGTGTGTGGACTTTCACATTAGAGGCAAGACATTAGGATTGCTAGTTTTTTGTGACCCTTTGTTCCAGCAGTGACTTTTTGGATTTTGTTTGCTTCCTTGATGAGATTATTTGGAGCTAAAATTTTAACTGGATATTCTCCAAGGAATTCAGAGGTGATTTTTTTGATCAAAGGTTGATTAGACCTTGCTATGCCAGAAATAGTCTACTTTGGGAAGAGAAAGCTACTCCTCAAGTTTTGCTTGGTTTTTGCTTGAGAGGTAATTATCTAACCTTGATCCATTTTATAGGCATGAATTAGATCCTTGTGGAGGTATAATTCAAGTTAGATTTCAGTTTCTAAATGTTTTAAATTGGATTCTTGGCTTACACTGTCTTTCATATTCCGCAAGTCATCAAAACAAGAATTTGCACTTGCCATGCGCAGGACATAGAATTAGTACATGGAACATCAATAATTGGATTTCATTTCATTAATGAATGAACTTCCAATGTATATGAACATCATGAACTAATTTTATACTTTCGGAACTAATAGTTGCGAAGGACTAATCTAGTTCATCTTATTCATACCAACTTATCTAACTTAACCTTATAAATAGGAAATATTGCCCATCCTCTTAGATACAGTATTCCAAATAAGAATAAAAACTTTTCTACATTGTTAAGTTGAGTGAAATTTGTAAGATTTTAAGTTCAAGTTCCCAATCATATAGTAACAAGTGATAGTCATGAGAACAATAACGATTAACATTTTGATCGGTATCATTATGTTCAAATCTTTAGTGAAAAACTCTTCTCCAGTGGCCCTAACTCATATTTAGAAATAGTGAAAATTTAACTAAAGAGATGTAATAAGGTTTCAATTAATATGCCACATTGTAGTTCTAAGGTACTTGAGGACTAGAAAAATGCATATCATTTAAATGCATCATACATAAGAATGGACTAATTAATATTATAATGTGCAATAATCATGAGAATAATACTAAATTCAATTAGCCTTGAAAACAATGATATGCTTTTGTGGATACTTAAACATGTTAAATATAAGCAATCAACTAATCTAAATGAATATATATACATATACCACAAACTAATGCTCACATAAAGTTGCTCCTAGCTAATCTTGATTATTGGAGTTATATGAATTTACATTTGAGAATATTTTTGTCTTCTCTATAGCCATTCCACTCAATGTAAAAGCAGCTTTATCTATAACAATCTTAAAAATCTCATTGTAACACTTCAAAATGTAGACAGAAATACTGCCCAAAATAACTAAAAACCATTAACATCCATGTGCCGTTCTCGACCACATGTGGATTGGATTTGACATACCAATGGTTGAAAATACTTCCATTGTGCATGTCAATTAGATTAGCATGTAAACTATTTCACTGGTGATACAATCTTGATTGATTGATTTCTTTAAATGGCCCTCTTCATCTTTTGCTTATATTTACTTCACCGACATTTAGTTAAAGCCCTTAGATCACACAAGACTTTGAAACTTGATCATGCACTGGGTGGTGATCATGAAACAAGTCTTACACGGTCGTTTTCTTAAATCCTTCAAGTCATAGGATCTTATGAGATAAGGCATCTAACATCTGGATAAACTTGTACTAATGATGTATAAATCTAAGGGTTGGATGTTGCTTCATTTCTTGAGCAATTCCATATAAGATATGGGTGCATGTTGTAGGTGCTTGTTAGGAAACAAGGTACTGAAGACTTGCCCAGAGAATCCACTGGATAGCCAAATGTCAAATAGGTAGTGATAAGTTCTCCAGCTTATGCTAGTGTATATAATTAGTCCTTCAACCTAAGGATCCATGGTAACCTTGTGTTTAGGTCCTTATGGTTTGACTCTTCCCTAGCCATGTAATGGGTCATTTGGGTAGAGATTGGGTATAAGTTACTTTGACATAAAAGTTTGTGAGATCCAAGAGGGGATTCGACTTTTCATCATAGTGAAAGGCGAGTACATCTCCTATGTATTCTATAATGATTGATTCTGAGAACTCTTTGTATAAGGTAGTATGAAAATTTGAAAAAAGAGTTTTCCAAAGGTGAGGTCATAAATGGGAATCAAACATTGGGAGTAGAAATATAGTATCGAAACTATTAAGAAACCAACAAATATCTTGCCCTAAACCTCTTTCGGGAGATAGGAGACAGAAAGGCCATATTTGCATGATACATATAGAGCTAGAATAATTCTCCAAATGCATTCATTTTAGCCAATTAGTTGGGCTCTATGGGCTTAGGGTTGGACATCAACCATAGAGATTAGGTACTCTTCAATTAATGGAGATTAATTAAATTGAGTTAATTAGTTTAAAAGAGTTTGAACTAATACGAATATTTGATATTCCAAAATCACAAAGAGTTGTCAGCCCAAGTCCAATGAATGGTAGAAACTAATGGGTCACACACAAAAGCCAATTGCAATTCCTACTTGATGAAGGGGAATTTTCTAAGAGTTAAAGAAATTCCATAATGATCAATTTTGGAGATAGACGGTAGTAGTCATTTTTGGCTTGATCAATTTAACTATTAAATTAATCTAATTAATTTAAGGATTTAAATTAAGACCAATTAATTAATGAGTTAATTATTTGGTGCTACATGACTGTCAATTGGTCAAGTTAACTTAAGGAGTTAAGTTAACAATGCCTTGCTTTAAGAGTTAAGCAGATTGACTTAAAGAGCTAAGTCATGGTTAATTGGTTAAATTAAAGTGTTTAATTTAATTAAAATAAAGATTTTATTTTGGAGGAAAAATTCAAATGAAACGTTCATTTGGTGTGGAATTAGAATTTATTTAAATGACATTTTGTGAGATGAAATGAAGATTCCAAATAAAATTCAAATTCACACAAAATTTGATTTCACATGCCCACTTGCAAGGGCTAGTTGGTGCCACCCTTAAGGAAGGTGTGATGCCACCTTGGCATCACACCATCCTCTTTCTTAAGATTATCTCATTTTCCCTCCAATTTCTCAAATGTTGTCTCATGTGTTGAAGCTTCACTTTTCTTCATCTCCAACCTCTAAGTCAAGCTTTCATCCTTGTATTTCTCCTATTTGTGATCTAGATAATATAAGGAGAATTTGATTGTGCATTGGTGTGTGGATCTTATCATTAGAATCAAGACAATTGGATTGTTAGTCTTTGGAGATTCTCTATTTCTGGCAATTGCTAGGACGCATTTCTAAAGAGCCTTCTCACTTTCTATTCTACCTAAATTTTGAACTGTGGATCCATCAAAGTGTTGGTGAGTTCCACCAAAAATGTCAGCCAAACGAAAAATCATTTGGTTGGGAAAAACTTTCTCAAAAACCGTTGTGCCGCTAGGGAGACAGTTTCAAGGAGTTGAAAGCCTCTTCCTAATTTCCTTTGATTTTAAGCAAATCAAGGTAATTCCCTTTCCAAATCTAAATCTATGGCATGTTTAGATCCTTGGCTTCATATGTAGCCTAGTTATTTTAGCATTTTTTAGCTTTGGTAATTGAATCCTAGTGCTATATGTGACTTCAAATACTTCCACTATGCATGTCAACTTTGTGATCATATTTCAAGTGGCTAACAAGAAATGGAATGCCAACAATGATTGTGCACTCCGACCACACATAAGGACAATTGAAAGGTCTAAAAGCACAATGAGATTCATGTTTAAGCTTGTTGTAGTAAGGATAGATGCCAATACACCAAAATTGTTATATTTACACAAAAGCTCAAGGGATACAACTACCTTCTCCAACACAAGATATCTAATATTTCCAAGTTCATGCCTGCAAGTTGGACAGTGGTTCTGCACCCTAGGTTTCTACCTAAAACCCAATGTGTGATAATTGGAACACTGAAGAATGGATGAGTACATTGCATTCGAGCACACCAGATATTCCAGCAGCTTAAGAACACTACCTACAACAAGAATATTAGGTTTTATGGCACTTTGAGCAGTGTCATTAATATGTTTGCCAATGTCCAGCATGCCTTCATTTTGACGTGGATCAATGACCTCAAGTTTATTCTGCAAGTCATCAAAATAGGAACTTCCAATTGCTATGGGCGGGATGCAAATTCATTACTTGGAACATCAATAGTTGGATTTCATTTCATTAATGATTGAACTTCCAATGTATACTAATATCGTGGACTAATTTGATTCTTTTGTAACTTATAGTTACAGAGGACATATCTAGTTTTTCTTGTTCGTGTCAACTTATCTAACTTAACCTTATAAGCAGGAAATATTGCATATGATCTTAGAATAAATATTCCCATGAGGATCAAAAATATTTCTACATTGTTACGCTGAGTAAAATTTTCAAGATTTTAAGTCCAGGCTCCCAATCGTATAGTAACAAGTGATAGTCATGAGAATGATAATGATAATAATTTTGATTGATATTCATAATGGCCTAATCTTTAGCCAAAAACTGTTCTTTGGTAACCACAACTCATACTTAGGAATAGTAAAAATTTAACTAAAAAGACATAATAAGGTTCCAGTTAATATGCCTTGTCATAGTTCTAAGGTACTTGAGATCTGAAAAAATGCACATAATTTAAATGTATCACATATACGAAAGGATGAATTAATATTCTATCATGTGATAATCATGAGAATAATAATGAATTTGGTTGTCCTTCAAAACAATGATATGCTCTTGTGAATACTTAAACACATTAAAAACATAAGCAAGCGACTATTCAAAATGAATATATATGTGTATACAAACACCATAAACTAACGCTTACATAAAGTTGCTCCTAGTTAATCTTGATTATTGGAGTTACATGAATTTTCATTTGAGAAGGTTTTTGTCTTCTCTATACCAATTCCAATCAATGTAGAAGTAGTTTTATCTGTATCAATCTTTAAAATCTCATTATAACACTTCAAAATGCAAACAGAAATACTACCCAAAATAATTGAAAATCGTTGACAACCATGTGGCATTCTCAACCTCGTCTAGATTGGATTTGATGTACCAATGGTTGAAATTACATCCATTGTGAATGTGAACTTTGTGATCATTTTTCAAGTGTCCAACAAGGAACGGAATATCACCAATAACTGAGCACTCCGACCTCACAGAAGGATAATTGTAACGTCTAAAAGCATATTATGATTCATGTTTAAGCTTGTTGTGGTAAGGATAGATGCCAATACGCCTAAAATTTTGATATTTACGCCGAAGCTCAGGGGATGCATCTATCGTCTCCACTGCAAGACATAAGATATTTCCAAGTTCATGCCTACAAGTTGGGCAACGGTTGTGCGCCCTAAGTTTGCAACTAGAACATAATGTGTGACCCTCGGAACACTAATGAATAGAAAGGTACAATGCTATTGAGCACACTGGACATTCTAGCAACTCAAGAACACAACATGTAAAAGTGGTATTACGTTTTATGGCACTTTGATCAATGTTATTAACATGTTCACCAATGTCCAGCATGTTTTCATTTTAAGGTAGATCAATGACCTCAAGTTTATTTCAGAAGTCATCAAAATAAGAATTTTCAATTGCAATGGGTAGGATGTAGAATTAATACCTGGAACATCAATAGTTAGATTTCATTTCGCTAATGAATGACCTTCCAATGTATACTAACATCATGGACTAATTTGATACTTTTGGAACTCACAATTACAAAAAACTAACCAAGTTCTTCTTGTTGATATCAACTTATCTAAGTCAACCTTAACTAGGAAATATTGCCTATGCTCTTAGATAAAGTATTCCCAATAAAGACTAGAAACTTTTCTATAATGTTACGTTTAGTAAAGTTTTTAAGATTTTAAGTTCATGCTCCCAATCATACAATAACAAGTGATTGTCATAAGAATGACAATGATAATCATTTTAATCAATATTCATAATGGTCAAATCTTTAGCCAAAAACTTGTGCGGTGACCCTAACTCATATTTAGGAATAGTAAAAATTTAACTAAAGAGACATAATAAAGTTCTAGTTAATATACCTCAACGTAGTTCTAAGGTACTTGAGGACTGTAAAAATGCACATGATTTAAATGCATCATATATAAGGATGAATTAATATTCTATTGTGTGATAATCATGAGAATAGTAACAAATTTGGTTGGCCTTGTTAACAATGATATGCTTTTGTGGATACTTAAACATGCTAAAAATAGAAACAAGCAACTAATCCAAATGAATATATACACACACCCTGAACTAATGCTTACATATAATTGCTCCTAGCTAATCTTGATTGTTGGAGTTATATGAATTTGCATTTGAGAAGATTTTTTTTCTTCTCTATACATATTCCAATTAATGTAAAAGTAGTTTTATCTGTATCAATCTTAAAAACCTCATTGTAAAGATTTAAAATACAGATAGAAATACTACCTAAAATAATTGAAAATCATTAGCATTCATGTGGTGTTCTAGACCTCTTGTGGATTGGATTAAACATGCCAATGGTTGAAAATACTTCGACTATGCATTTCAACTTTGTGATCATCTTTCAAGTGGCCAACAGGAAATGGAATATCACCAATGTTAAGCACTCTAACCTTGCATAAGGACAATTGTATAGTCTAAAAGCACATTGAGATTTACATTTAAGCTTGCCGTAGCAAAGATAGATGCCAATACACCTGATATTTTAATATTTACATAGAAGTTCAAGGTATGTAACGACCTTCTCCAACACAAGACATCTAATATTTCCAAGTTTATGCCTACAAGTTGGACAGTAGTGATGCACCCTAAGCGAGTAGCCAAAACATAATGTGTGACTATTGGAACACTAATGAATGGGAGGTACATTAAATTTAAGCACACTAAACATTCCAACAGCTAACAAACACTACTTGTAGCAATTGTATTTAGTTTTATGGCACTTGAAGTAGTGTCATTAACTTGTTTGCCAATGTCTAGCTTGTCTTCATTTTAAGGTGGATCAATGACCTTAGGCCTATGCTACAAGTCAACAAAACATGAATTTTTAATTCCCAAGGGCAGGACGCAGAATCGGCACCCAGAACATCAATAGTTGGATTTCATTTCATTAATGAATAAACTTCCAATGTATACAAACATCATGGACTAATGCGATACTTTTAGAACTTACAATTACAGAGGACTAATCTAACCATGAAATATTACCTATGCTCTTAGATAAAGTATTCTCAATTAGGATAAAAAATATTTCTACATTGTTACATTGAGAAGAATTTTTAAGATCTTAAGTTTAAGTTCCCAATCATATAGTAACAAGTGATGGTCATGAGAGTGATAATGATAATCATGTTGATTGGTATTTATAATGGTCAAATCTTTAGCCAAAAACTCTTCTCCAATAACCTCAACTCATACTTAAGAATATTCAAAATTTAACTAAAGAGACATAATAAGGTTCCAGTTAATATGCCTTGTCATAGTTCAAAGGTACTTGAGGAGTGGAGAAATGCATATAATTTAAATGCATCATATATAAGAAATGACAAATTAATATTGTAACATGGGATAATCATGTGAATAATAATGAATTCGGTTGGCCTTCAAAACAATTATATACTTTTGTGGATACTTAAACATGTTAAAAATGTATGCAAACGACTATTCTGAATACATATATATATATAGACACCATAAACTAACGCTTACATAAAGTTGCTCTTAGTTGATCTTGATTATTGGAGTTATATGAATTTTCATTTGAGAAGATTTTTGTCTTCTCTATACCATCAACATAAAAGTAGTTTTATCTGTATCAATCTTAAAAATCTCATTATAACACTTCAAAATGCAGATAAAAATACTACATAAAATAATTGAAAACTGTTGGCAACCATGTGGTGTTCTCAACCTCATCTGGATTAAATTTGACATACTGATGGTTAAAAATACATCCATTGTGCATGTGAACTTTGTGATCATCTTCAAATGTCTAATAAGAAATGGAATACCACCAATAACTGAGTACTTCAACCTCGTAGAAGGACAATCGTAATGTCTAAAAGCACATTGAGATTTATGTTTAAGCTTGTTGTAGTAGGGATAAATGCCAATACACCTAAAATTCTAAAAGTTACGCAGAAGCTCAAGGGATGCAGCTACTTTCTCCAATGCAAGACATCTGATATTTCGAAGTTCATGCCTACAAGTTGGGCAGTGGTTTTACACCCTAGGTTTGCAACCAGAACACAATGTGTGACCATTGGAACACTAATAAATGGGATGGTACATTGCTATCAAGCACATTGGACATTCCAGCAACTTACGAACACAACCTGTAAAAGTGGTATTATGTTTTAGGGCACTTTAAGCTGTCATTGACATGTTCACTAATGTCCAGCATGTCTTCATTTTTTGGTGGATCAATAACCTCAAGTTTATTCCACAAGTCATCAAAATGGGAATTATCAATTGCCATGGGCAAGATGTAGAATTAATACCTAGAACATCAATAGTTGGATTTCATTTCACTAATGAATGAACTTCCAATGTATACTACAACATGGACCAATTTGATCCTTTTGGAACTTACAATTATAGGAGACTAATCGAGTTTTTCTTGTTGATGTCAACTTATCTAAGTCAAACCTATAACTAGGAAATATTACCTATGCTCTTAGATAAATTATCCTCAATGAGGACCAAAACCTTTTCTACAATGTTATGTTTAGTAAAGTTTTTAAGATTTTAAGTTCACATTCCCAATCATATAGTAACAAATGATTGTCATGAGAATGACAATGATAATCATTTTAATCAGTATTCATAATAATCAAATCTTTATCCAAAAACTCGTACGGTGACCCCAACTCATATTTAGGAATAGTAAAAATTTAACTAAAGAAACATAATATGGTTTTGGTTAATAAGCCTCATTATAGTTCTAAAGTACTTAAGGACTGGAAAAATGCACATTATTTAAAAGCATCATATATAAGAAAGGATGAATTAATATTCTAATATGTAGTAATCATGAGAATAATAATTAATTTCGATTGGCCTTCAAAAAAATGATATGCTTTTGTGGATACTTAAACATGTTAAACACATAAGCAAGTGACTATTCCAAATGAATATATATATGCATAAAGTTGCTCCCAGCAAATCTTGATTGTTGGAGTTATATGAATTTACATTTGAGAAGATTTTTGTCTTCTCTAAACCTATTCCGATCAATGTAAAAGTATTTATCCTTATCGATCTTAAAAATTTCATTGTAACAATTCAAAATATAGACAAAAGTACTACCCAAAACAACTGAAAACCTTTGGCATCCATGTGGCTTTCTCAACCTCGTGTGGATTAGATTTGACATACCTATGGTTGAAAATACTTCTACCATGCATGTCAACTTTGTGATCATCTTTCAAGTGGCTAATAAGAAATGGAATATCACCAATGATTGAGCACTTAGACTCGGCACAAGGACAATTGTAATGTCTAAAAGCACATTGAGATTCATTTTTCAGCTTGTTGTAGTAAGGACAGATGACAATATACCCAAAATTTTAATACTTACATGGAAGCTCAAGGGATACAGCTACCTACTCCAACGCAACACATCTGATATTTCCAAGTTCATGCTGCAAGTTGGGTAGCAGTTGTGCACCCTAGGTTTGCACCCAAAACATAATGTTTAACCATTGGAACACTAATGAATAGGACGGTACATTGCACTCAAGCACACTTGACATTCCAGCAGATCAGGAGCACAACCTGTAAAAGCGACATTAGGTTTTATGGCACTTTGAGCAGTATCATTAACATGTTCACCAACGCCCAACATGTTTTCATTTTAAGGTGGATCAATGACCTTAGGTTTATTCCACAAGCTATCAAAATAGGAATTTCTAATTGCCATGGGCAGCATGTAGAATTAGAACCTAGAACATCAATAGTTGAATTTCATTTTGTTAATTAATGAACTTCCAATGCATGCTAACATCATGGACTAATTTGATACTTTAAGAACTTACAATTATAGAGGACTAATCTAGTTCTACTTGTTCGTGTCAACTTATCTAACTCAATCGTATAACCACAAAATATTGCCTATGCTCTCAAAAAAAGTATTCCCAATAAGAATTAAAAACATTACTACATTGCTACATTGAGTGAAATTTTTAAAATTTTAAGTTCAGTTTCCCAATCATATTGTAGCAAGTGATAGTCATGAGAATGATAACGAGAATCATTTTGATCAGTATTTATAATGGTCAAATTTGTAGCCAAAAACTCTTCTATGGTGACCCCAACTCATATTTAGGAATAGTAAAAATTTAACTAAAGTGACATAATAAGGTTTTAATTGATATGCCTCATCCTTGTTCTAAGGTACTTGAGGATTGGAAAAATGCACACAATTTAAATGCATCATATATAAGAAAGGACGAATTAATATTCTAATGTGATATAATCATGAGAATAATAATGAATTCAGTTGACCTTGTAAACAGTTATATACTTTTGTGGATACTTAAATATATTGAAAACGGAAGCAAGCAACTAATCCAAATGAATATATATACACATACACCCAAACAAATGCTTACATAAAGTTGTTCCTGGCTAATCTTGATTATTAAAGTTATATGAATTTGCATGTGAGAAGATTTTTGTCTTCTATATACCTATTCCAATCAACGTAAAATTAGTTTTATTTGTATTGATTATAAAAATCTCATTGCAACGCTTCAAAGCAAAAATAGAAATACTACCCAAAAAAATTGAAAAATGTTAGCATCCATGTAAGGTTCTCGACCTCGTGTGGGTTGGATTTAACAAACCGAAGGTTGAAAATACTTCCAGTGTGCATGGTAACTTTGTGATCATCCTTCAAGTGGATAACAAGATATGGAATATCACCAATGACTGAGCACTCTAACCTCACATAAGGATAATTGTAATGTCTAAAAGCATATTGATATTTATGTTTAAGCTTGTTGTAGTAAGGATAGATGCCAATACAACCAAAATTCTGATATTTACATAAAATTTCAAGGATGAAATGACCTTCTCTAATGCAAGATATCTTAT
This sequence comes from Jacaranda copaia, assembly GCA_014898725.1. Taxonomy (NCBI): domain Eukaryota; kingdom Viridiplantae; phylum Streptophyta; class Magnoliopsida; order Lamiales; family Bignoniaceae; genus Jacaranda; species Jacaranda copaia. The sequence goes on along the minus strand of JACGDI010005459.1, from coordinate 406,463 downwards.
ATTTCCAAGTTCATGCCTGCAAGTTGGATAGGAATTGTGCACCCTAAGTTTGCACCCAAAACACAATGCCTGACCATTGGAACACTGATGAATGAGAGGGCACATTGCTATCAAACACATTGGACATTCCAATAACTCACGAACATAACCTATAAAAGCGGCATTAGGGTTTATGGCACTTTGAGTAGTGTCATTGACATGTTCGCCAATGGCCAGCATGTCTTCATTTTGAGGTAGATCAATGACCTCAAGTTTATTCCATAAGTCATCAAAACAAGAATTTCTAATTGCCATGGGCAAGATACAAAATTAATACCTGGAACATCAATAGTTAGATTTTATTTCATTAACGAATGAACTTCTAATGTATACTAAAATCATGGACTAATTTGATACTTTTGGAACTTATAGTTACAGAGAAGTAATCTAGTTCTTCTTGCTAATGTCAACTTATCTAACTCAACCATATAACCAAGAAATATTACCTATGCTCTTAGATAAAGTATTCCCAATGAGGATTAGAAATATTCCTACATTGTTACATTGAGTAAAATTTTAAAGATTTTAAGTTTAGGTTCCTAATCATATAGTAACAAGTGATTGTCATGAGAATGATCACAGTAATCATTTTTATCTGTATTCATCATGGTCAAATCTTTAGCCACAAACTTTCGTCCGATGACCCCAACTCATATTCTGGAATAGTAATAATTTAACTCAAGAGACACAATAAAGTTTCAATTGATATACCTCATCGTAGTTCTAATGCACTTGAAGACTGAAAAAATGCACGGAATTTAAAATCACTGTCTACAAGAAAGTACAAATTAATATTCTAACATGTGATAATCATGAGAATAATAATGAATTCGGTTGGCCTTCAAAATAATGATATGCTTTTGTGGATACTTAAACATGTTACAAATATAAGCCAACAACTATTTCAAATGAATATATATATATATACACACACCATAAACTAATGCTTACATAAAGTTGCTCCTGGCTAATCTTGATTGTTGGAGTTATATGATGTAATGCCCTTACCCAGAGGTGGGAGCCCATAGTTAGGGCGCTAGTAACCCAATAATCATTTCCCAAAGAGTGTATGTGAAAGACTACATTATAATGAAAGGAGAAGTTCCAAATTTCACATTGATCACTAGTAGTTATACCTATACAGCAATATCACATACAAAACGATACCTTCAAGACATACTAAATCACAAAACGAGGTTTTAGTGCTTCAATGCTATCCAACTATATCAGCCAAAACTACATACAACATATACAAATATACCTAACCCCATGAGGTTTGCGTGATCTTATTTGGGAGAAGAACAAAATGAACAATATAAATTGTAAGTTCAAATGACTTAGTGAGCTGTAAAACAACATAAATTGCACAATTATACAGAGTAGCCACAAATTGAATTAGTAATTTAATGTAGCAACAACAGACTGCAGGTACTGACAACCAGACTCATTCTAGTGGACATATTACATAAGATTTCAGAGTATTGTGGTCACAGCCTCTAAAACTAGTTAGGAAATACAATAGCAGTGGCAGGAAATTGAATAGAGAATATGGGCAAAGAACACAAGATAAGATTAAATCACACTAAAGATGAAATTCATAATACCTTTACAAAACATTTTGTTGGTAGTTCTCCTACCTTCTCTCTCCACTTTCAAAAACACAAAAACCCTTATCCCTCTAGCCCAAGTGATTAGCTCGGATATTCACAAATGGATGGCATGGCCAGCTACATGCCATATCCTGCTTATAGATAGTTACCTCCAACCAACTATGAGATAGGATAACAGTAATAAGGTATCGACCGAAGACCAACCACCAAGATCCATACCGCCCAGTCGTCTTTCGATACCAATCCTAGGGCCCATCCCCAAGGGTATTAGTCATATTCACTATAACACAAAATGTATCCAACAGTAATTCACAGCACAAATCAAAACATCATGTTAACATCATTACAAACAAATCCAACACCATGCTGGTTTCCAAAGAGACATGGCGATACAACATATACTTCAAAATCACCTTCATATTCCTTAACACAATCATCAATTTTAGATATAGCAATATAAAGCAAAATCAACAAAAAGTGCTCAATGAAAAGGGGCAATGTGGAGTACTATTTTCACAAGAAGTTATTTACTCAAAATTTGTGCACACACACAAAACTCAATAATCTTAGACATGAATGAATCTCATGTAAACATAGATCAATAACCACTAAGGAAAATACAAGAGACAAAATCAAGATTATCACAATAGCCAAAAGTCAATGAATAATATAGAATAATAATAGCAACGATCGGTTTCAATACCAACAGAATCAGATAATAGTGATACAATAACTACATATGTTCTTTTCCCGAAAATAAAAGCTAATGTAAGCTCACTTGACAATTCTCATCAGACGTTGCCCTCTTGACTCTCCTCAATATTGCATCCCCATTACCTAATTCATTGAACATGGAGTCAAAATCTAATTCTTACAAGTATCACATTGCTCTTTAAATTAGAAATACCTCTGGCATTAATATGATGGAACCACCTAACTTCCACAATTGACTTTCTATACTTTGTATTTCAACTTTAAGTTTCTCAATAATGCCTATTTAATCCAATTCAGCTTTTTAGGTTCAACTCGACTAAAACTAATATTAAATTCACGATCAAAGGTCTAATAACTCATAATCACATGTATTTTATTCAAGTCAATGTTCACTCTCAAGTTTAAGTCAAATCGAATTAAATTTAATCAATTTAATATAATCTAAGTTGATAAAAATCAAAATTTACCCAATTGGACCAAATCTAATCCAATTCAAAGTCTAATTCCTGTCCAGACACATTCAAAATAATGAGCCAAAAATATTGTATTTTGACTACCAGAGTGTCACCGGAGCGTCGCCGTTTACCATCACTGAAGATCGATTAACCACCACCAAAAGATGCATCTCACCAAGATTAACCAAACCCCCCAAGTTAATTTTCACTTTCACTGCTGCCTTGCCAGTAAATTTGATCAAGAACAAAGGTCGCGCCATCTCCAGCTGCCGTGACTTCTTCAAAATTCTCATTTCTCCAACACCAATCTTCACTATAAAGGTACCAAAACACTTCCTTAGATGAAATCTACACAACCCAGCTAAACGTTTTGAGCTTCCACCGATGTTTCAGTTGACCTATTTCCACCGACCACCTTCCTCAATTGGCCAATCTTTCTCCGCCGTTGTTCAGTTATTTTTGGTGAAATTTAGTTTGATTGAATTCCTGGTGAGGTAAGAAACACGATGGTATGGTCAGGTTTCAATTTTGAGCAATATTGGAGCTCAATCGTAAGTTGGAGAGAGAGGGTATGAAGGTGAGAATTTGATAAAATTTTGTCCTTCCCTATAAATAGACCAAACTTTTCCTTATTTGCACCAGCCACTCTGAACTTTTCCACCGCCTATATTTCCTCCCCAAATATTTTAACCACCTACACTTAAGCCCCCGCCTCTCATTTCAACCTCCAAATTTCTATTTATTATATTTTAACCCTCAAAACTTTTAAATTTTTTACAATTAAGTCCACCTAAATTAAATTTTCAATTCTCCTAGTTTCCATAACTTTATTAACCCTTCCAACTTAAATTTTATTTATTTAAAGCCTAATTTCAAATGTCTTCTTATTCCATTTTCCTAGTTATTATCTCCTTTTTAAAGTTGGGGTGTTACATATGAATTTACATTTGAGAAGATTTTTATCTTCTCTATACCTATTCCAATCCATGTAAAAGTAGTTTTATCTATATCAATCTTAAAATTATCATGTAACACTTCAAAATGCTGACAAAAATACTACCCAAAATAATTGAAAACCATTAGCATCCATGTGGCATTCTCGACCTTGTCTGGATTGTATTTAACAAACCAATAGTTGAAAATACTTTCACTGTGCATGTCAACTTTGTGATCATCTTTTAGTGGCCTAACAAGAAACAAAATATCACCAATGACTGAGCACTCAGACCTTGCATGAGGATAATTGTAAAGTCTAAAAGCACATTGAGATTCATGTTTAAGTTTACACTAGTAAGGATAGGTGCCGATCCACCTAAAATTCTAATATTTGCATGGAAGCTTGAGGGATGCAACTACTTTCTCCAATGCAAGCCATCTAATATTTCCAAGTTTATGCCTACAACTTGGATAGCAGTTGTGCTCTCTAGGTTTGTACCCATAACATAATGTGTGATTATTGGAACATTGATGAATGAGACAGTAAATTACATTCAAGCACCATAGACATTCTAGCAACTTATGCACATTATTTTTAACAATAGTATTAGGTATTATGGCACTTTGAGCCATGTCATTGACATGTTCAACAATGTCCAACATGTCTTTATTTTGAGGTAGATCAATGACCTCAAGTTTATTACGCAAGTCATCAAAATAGGAATTTCCAATTGACATAAATTGGACGCCGAATCAGTATCTGGAACATCAATAGTTAGATTTTCATTTCGTTAATGAATGAACTTACAATGTTTACTAACATCATGGACTAATTTGATACTTTTGGAACTTATAGTTACAGAGGACTTTAGTTCTTCCTATTCATGTCAACTTATCTAACTTTTATGACCCAAAAATATTTCCTGTGCTCTTGAATAAAGTGTTCCCAATGAGGTTCAAAAACATTTCTGCATTGTTATGTTGAGTAAAATTTTTAAAATTTTAAGTTCAAGTTACCAATCATAGAGTAATATGTGACAATCAAGAGAATGATAATGATAATCATTTTGATCGGTATTCATAATGGTAAAATCTTTAGCCAAAAACTCTTCTCTGGTGACCCTGGCACATGTTTAGGAATACTAAAAATTTAACCAAAGAGCTATAATCAGGTTCCTGTTAATTGCCTTATCGTAGCTCTAAGGTACTTAGGTACTGAAAGAATGCACATAAATTTAAATGCATCATATATAAGAAAGAACAAATTAATATTCTAACGTGTGATAATCATGAGAAGGATAATAAATTTGGTCAGCCTTGAAAACAATAATTTGCTTTTGTAGATACTTAAACATGTTAAAAATCGAAGCAAGTGACTAATCCAAATGAATATATATCCACACATCACAACCCAACGCTTACATAAAATTTCTCATGGCCAATCTTGATTGTTGGCATTATATAAATTTGCATTTGAGATGATTTTCATCTCTCTATACCTATTGCAATCAATGTTAAAGTAGTTTTGACCGTATCGATCATAACAATCTCGTTGTAATGCATTTTTTTAATAAATATGCAAATCTTCTCAAGACTCTAATTAGGGGCTGCATTTATTAGTTATAATATTCTTTTAAACTTCAAGTTTCCTTCCTTAGAACTTAAAACTTTATTCTACACCAAAGATTGGTTTCGATTGTTATTCAACCAAAAGCCTACAAAATTGCCTAAATCAAAAGTTTGAAAATAACTCCAACTACAACCGATACTTTAACAATTCTCACCTAGCCAAGAGTCTAGATTTAGTGGCAGCTACAATTCAAGATTATCAGAAATGGTCAAATCATTAGAACTACTTTTTGATGTTGGGTGTTGAATTTTCTCAATATTAATGTAAGGTGGAGATGAAGATATAGAAGGATTAACTATTGGTATGGGGATGAAAGAGGATGTGGAAGCCATGGGGAAATTAGTGATTACAATAGAGTAATTAAAGGTAAGGATGCTTGAAAAGTTGAATTCTAATATTTATCTTTAAATAACTTCTACATGTATATATCTATATATATGTGCAAGTAACTCTCACAGAATTTCAACTTTTCTCTTGATTGGTCAAATTTTTTCTTCATAGGAATTAAATTACATAGGAATAATCTTTGCATATGCATCAATTGTCAAGAAAAAAACAACTTTCTTTGGAAATATTTACCTATATATAGTACCTATTATCAAACTAAACTTTCACAATTATCAATCTTTTTTCTTTTTTGTATGTAGCATTACACATGCAGTCCAATTATCAATCTCTTTTTTTCTTTAGATAGGGGATTACATATGTTGTTAACTATCAATCTCTTTTCTTCTTTGGATGAGGGATTACATATACAATCCATATATCAATCTTTTCTATGGATTCTTTTGGCATATTTAGTAATTTTTTTTTTTTTGGATTTGCTTTGATATGTTTCAGGATTTCCTTCCAGTTAAAACCAAACAACTTTTTCTTTTGTTATGTTTGGGGATTATGTTCCAATTAAGACCAATTGACTTTCTTAATCCCACTTCATCTGCCCCATAAGAAAGAAAAAAACAAGAAACTTTACAATTGTATAGGTAGAATATGTACGAGTCCTCCACTTACATGGTGCATGTCCAAGGAATCGAAAAACAAATACAAGGTTAGCTTTTACTATTTTTTCGATATCAACAAGTTAAAAGTAATGGCACCATGTTGAGTTAGTCGGAGTCGCATTATTTTCTAATTGTACTATATATTTTAAATTTATTTTTTTATATGAAGTGTCAAACTCTGAAAATCTTGTTGATGAGGATGATGGTTAATTAATTTTTGCAACATCAATCAAGTTCTTTTTGTTCATGTCAACTTACGTAACTCGACCTTGTAACCAGAAGATATTGCCTATGCTCTTTGATAAAGTATTCCCAATGAGGATTAGAAACATTTCTGCATTGTTATGTTGAGTAAAAGTTTTAAAATTTAATGATCATGTTCCCAATTATATAGTAATGTGTGATAAATCATGAGAATGATAATGATAATCATTTTGATCGATATGCATAATGGTCAAATCTTTAGCCAAAAACTCTTCTCTGGGGACCTCGGCACGTGTTTAGAAATAGTAAAAATTTAACTAAAGAGACAAAATAAGGTTCCAGTTGATATGCCTCATCATATTTCTAATGTACTTGAGGACTGGAAAAATGCACATAATTTAAATGCATCTTATTTAAGAAAGGACGAATTAATATTGTAACATGTGATAATAATGAGAATGATAATGAATTTAGTTGGTCTTGAGAATAATGATATGCTTTAGTAGTTACTTAAACATGTTAAAAATGTAAGAAAGCGACCAATCCAAATAAATATATATACACACACACCGCAAATTGATGCTTACACAAAGTTGTTCCTGGCTAATCTTGATTATTGCAGTTATATGAATTTGCATTTGAGAAGATTTTTTTCTTCTCTATACCTATTCCAATCAATGTTAAAGTTGTTTTATCTATATAGATCTTAACAATCTCATTGTACTTGCCCTTTTTAATAAATATGCAAATCTTCTCAAGACTTTGATTAAAGGTTGGGTTTATTGCTTCTAATATTCTTTTGAACTTCTAGTTTCTTCCTTGGAACTAAAATTTTTATTTTGAATCAAAGATTTCTTTCGGTCGTTACTCAACCAAAAGCCTACAAAATTGGTTAAATAAAAAGTATGATAATAGTTCCAATACGACCAACACTTTGACTATTCTCAACCAAAAGTCTACATCTGGTGGCAGCTCCAATTCAAGATAATCAGAACTGGTTTAATCTTTAGAACTACTTTCTGATGTTAAGTGTTGAATATCCTCAACATCCACCTCAATATCAATGAAAAGTGGACATGAAAATGTGGAAGCATTAGTTGTTGGTAACGGGACGGAAGAGAATGTGGAAACCATGAGGAAATTAGTGATTGTAGCAAAGTAATTAAAGGCAAAGATGCTTGAAAAGTTGAATTCTAATATTCTTCTTCAAATATCTCCCACACACACACACACACACACACACACATATAGGCAAGTAATCCTCACTGAATTTAAACTTTCTTCCTAATTGGTGAAATTTTTTCCTCATAGGAATTGAATTACATAGAAAGAATCTTTGTATACTTCAATCGTCATACTAAAAACCAACATTCTTTGGAAAAAATTACCTATATATAGTACCAATTATCAAGCTAAACTTTTTCAATTATCAATCCTTTTTCTTTTTTAGATGTGGCATTAAACATACAATTTAATTATTAATCTCTTTTCTTTTTTGGATGAGGGATTAAGTATGCAGTCCATACATTGATCTTTTCTATGTATTCTCTTATCAAATTTATCCATCTTCTTTTTGGATCTCTTTTTATATGTTTGAGGATTACTTACAAGTTAAGACCTTTGTTAAGTTTGAGAATTTCATCCCAATTAAGACCAAACAACTTTGTATTTTTGTTATGTTTAGGGACCATATTCCAATTAAGACCAATCCACTTTCGTAGCTCCACTTCATCACCCCCTCCCCCACCCCCCCCACCCTGCCCAAAAAAAAAAGAAGAAGACAAGAAACTTTAGAATTGTATAGGTTGAATATGTACAAGTCTTCCACTTACTTCGTGTATGTTCAAGGAATAAAAAAAATATAATGTTAAGCAATTCATAACCTAGTTCTTCTTGTTCATGTCAACTTATCTAACTCAACCTTATAACTAGGTAATATTGCCTATGCTCTTAGATATAGTATTCCCAATGAGGTTCATAAACATTTCTACATAGTTATGTTGAGTAAAATTTTTTAGATTTTGTGTTCAAGTTCTCAATCATTGAGTAACATATGATAATCATGAGAATGATAACGGTAATCATTTTGAACGATATTCTTAATAGTCAAATCTTTAGCCAAAACCTCTTCTCCGATGACCCTAGCACATTTTTAGGAATAATAAATATTTAGCTAAAGAGACAAAATAAGGTTGAAATTAATATGCCTCGCTGTAGTTCTAAGGTACTTGGGAACTGGAAAAATGCACATAATTTAAATGCATCATATATAAGAAAGAACAAACTAATATTCTAATGTGTGATAATAATGAGAATGATAATGAATTCGCTTGGCCTTGAAAACAATGATTTGCTTTTGTAGATACTTAAACAAGTTAAGAACATAACCAAGTGGTGGCTAATCCAAACGAATATATATTTACACACACCACAAACTAATGCTTACATAAAATTGCTCCTGGCCAATCTTGATTATTGGAGTTATATGAATTTGCATTTGAGAATATTTTCATCTTCTCTATACATATTGCAATCAATGTTAAAGTACTTTTATTCATATTGATCTTAACTATCGCATTGTATAATAAATATGCAAATCTTCTCAAGACTTTGACTAGGGGCTATGTTTATTGCTCTTGATATTCTTTTGAACTTTAAGTTTCCTTCCATGGAATTCAAAATTTTATTTTGCACTGAAGATTGGTTATGGCTGTTAATCAAGCAAAAGCCTACAAAATTAGCTGAATCAAAAATATGAGAATAGTTCCAACTACAATTAACACTTTAACAATTCTCGGCTAAAAGTATACATCCGGTGGCAACTCCATTTCAAGAAGATTAGAAATAGTCGAATCATCAAAACTAGTTACTGATGTTAGGTGTTGAATCTCCTCAACACCCACCTCAATGTCAATGTAAGGTGGAGATAAGGATGTGGAAAGATTAGTTGTTGGTAAGAGGATGGAAGAGGATGCAGAAACCATGTGGAAATTAGTGATTGTAGCAGAGTAACATAATGATGCTTGAAAAATTCAATTATGATTTTCTTTTTCAAATATCTCCAACATATACATACATACACACACACACACACATACATATATATATATATGCAAGTAACCCTCACATAATTTCAACTTTCTTCTTGATTGGTGAAACTTTTTCTTCATAGGAATTGAATTACATAGTAAAAATCTTTGCATATGTACCAATTATCAAGCTAAAAACTAACCTTCTTTGGAAAAAATTACCTATATATAGTACAAATTATCAAGCTAAACTTTTTCAATTATAAATCTTTTTTTCTTTTTTGCATGTGGCATTACACATGCAGTCCAATTATCAATCTCTTTCATCTTTAGATAGGAGATTACACATGGTGTCAATTGTCAATCTCTTTTCTTCTTTGGATAATGAATTGCTTGTGTAGTCCATATATCAATCTTTTCTTTGTATTCTTTTGTCAAATTTATCAATCTTTTTTCTGGATTTCTTTTGTTATGTTTGGGGATTGCTATATAATTAAGACCAAACAACTTTTTCCTTTATTATTTTTGGGGACTGTGTTCCAATTAAGAGCAAACCACTTTCTAACCCCATTTCATCTCCCCCTCCTCTCGCTCCGCCCCTCCTCCCCAAAAAGAAAAAGAAAAAGAAAAAGACAAGTAACTCTATAATTGTATATGTTTAATATGTACAAGTCTTCCACTTACATCGTGCATGTTCAAGGAATCAAAAACAAATACAAGGTTAGTTTTTCCTACTTTTTTTATATCAACAAGTTAAAAGTAATGGCACCACATTAGTTGGAGTCGTATTTTTTTCTAATTGTACTATGTATGTTATATTTTTTTTTATTTGAACTGTCAAACTCTTAGAATCTTGTTGATGAGCATGCTGGCTAATTAAGTTTTACAACATCAATAGTTGGATTTCATTTCGTGAATGAATGAACTTCCAATGCAAACTAACATCATGGACTACTTTGATACTTTTGGAACTTACGGTTATAGAGGACTAATCTAGTTCTTCTTGTTCAAGTCAACTTATCTAACTCAACCTTATAACCAGGAAATATTACCTATGCTCTTAGATAAAGTATTCCCAATAAGGATCATAAACATTTCTGCATTTTCTGTTAAGTAAAATTTTTAAGATTTTATGTCTATGTTCTCGATCATATTGTAATCTATGATAATAATGAGAATGAGAATGACAATAATTTTGATCAGTATTCATAATGGTCAAATCTTTAGCTAAATATTCTTCTCTAGTGACCCCAGCACACATTTAGGAATAGTAAAAATTTAACTAAAGAGACAAAATTGGGGTTCCAGTTGATATGCCTCGTCATGGTTCTAAGGTACTTGAGGACTAAAAAAATGCACATAATTTAAATGCATCATAGATAAGAAAGAATGAATTAATATTCTAACACGTGATAATCATGAGAATGATAATGAATTCAAATAGCCTTGAAAACAATTATATGCTTTGGTTGATACTTAAACATGTTAAAAACATAAGCAAGCGACTAATCCAAATGAATACACATACACATACCCCATGAACTAATGCTTGCATAAAGTTGCTCCTAGCCAATCTCGATTATTGGAGTTATATGAATTTGCATTTGAGAGGATTTTCATCTTCTCTGTACCTATTCCAATTAATATTAAAGAAGTTTTATCTATATTGATCTTAACAATCTTGTTGTACTGCCCCTTTTTAATAAATATGAAAATCTTCTCAAAACTCTGATAGGGGTTGTGTTTATTGCTCCTGATTTTCTTTTGAACTTCAAGTTTCCTTCCTTGGAAACAAAAATTTTATTCTACATCAAAAACTAGTTTCGATCATTATTCAACCAAAAGCCTACAGAATTAGCTAAATCAAAAGTATGAGGATAGTTCCAACTGTGATTGACACTTTAACAATTCTTAGCCAAAACTCTACATTTGGTGGCAACTCCAATTCAATATTATCATAAATAGTCAAATCAGTAGAACTAGTTTCTGATGTTAGGTGTTGAATCTCCTCAACATCCACCTCAATATCGATGTAAGGTGGAGATAAAGATGTGGAAGGTTTAGTTGTTGGTAAGAGAATGGAAAATGATGTGGAAACCATGAGGAAATATTGATTGTGGCAGAGTAATTAAAGGCAAGGATGCTTGAAAAGTTGAATGATGATATTCTTCTTCAAATATGTCCTACATATACATAAATATACATATATATACATATGCAAGTAACCATCACAGAATTTCAACTTTCTTCTTGGTCAATGAAATTTTGTCTTCATAGGAATTAAATGACATAGGAAGAATCTTTGCGCATGCATCAATTATCAAGCTAAAAACCAACCTTCTTTGGAAAAAATTACCTATATATAGTACAAATTATCAAGCTAAAATTTTTCAATTATCAATATTTTTTTTCTTTTTTGGATGTGGCATTACACATGTAGTTCAATTATCAATCTCTTTTCATCTTTAGATGGGGGATTACATATGGTGTCAATTATCAATCTCTTTTTTTCTTTGGATAAGGGATTACATATGTAGTCCATATATCAATCTTTTCCCTGGTTTCTTTTGTCAAATTTATCCATCTTTTTTTGGATTTCTTTTGTTGTGTTTGGGGATTACTTTCCAATTAAAACCAAACAACATTTCCCTTAATTATTTTTGGGGACTATGACATGAGACTTTAGAATTGTAGAGGTTCAATATGTACCCATTTTAGAATTGTATAGGTTCAAAATGTACCCATCTTCCACTTACATGGTGCATGTTCGACGAATCAAAAATAAATACAAGCTTAGCTTTTCCCATTTTTTTTAATCAACAAGTTAAAAGTAATAGCACCACATTGAGTTAGTTGGAGTCACATTATTTTCTAATTGTACTATGTATTTTATATTTAATTTTTGATATGAACTATCAAACTCTGAGAATCTTGTTGAAGAGCTAGTTAATTAATTTTTACAACATCAATAGTTAGATTTCATTTCATCAATGAATGAACTTCCAATGCCAACTGACATCATGGACTAATTTGATACTTTTGGAACTTACAATTACAAAGGACTAATATGGCTCTTCGTGTTCATGTCAACTTATCTAACTCAACCGTATAACTAGGAAATATTGCCTATGCTCTTAGATAAAGTATTCCTAATGAGGATTAGAAACATTTCTACATTTTATTTTGAGTAAAAATTTTAAGATTTTATGTTCATGTTCCCAATCATATAGTAATGTGTTATAATCATGAGAATGAAAATGATAATCATTTTCATCAGTATTCATAATGGTCAAATCTTTGGCCAAAACATCTTCTCCATTGACCCCCAGCATATGTTTAGGAATAGTAAAAATTTCACTAAAGAGACAAATTAGGGTTCCAATTGATATACACTGTAGTAGTTCTAAGGTACTTGAGGATTGGAAAAATGCACATAATTTAAATGCTTCATATATAAGAAAGGACGATTTGATATTCTAATGCGTGATAATCATGTGAATGATAATGAATTCGATTGGCAAATACTTAAACATGTTAAAAATATAACAAGCAAATAAACCAAATGAATTTATTTTTACACACACCACTGACTAACACTTACATAAAGTTGCTCCTAGCCAATCTTGACTATTGGAGTTATATGAATTTGCATTTGGGAAGATTTTTGTCTTCATTAATTTGTTCCAATTAATGCAAAATTAGTTTCATCTGTATTGATCTTAACAATCTCGTTGTGCTACCCCTTTTTAATAAATAAGCAAATCTTCTCAAGACTCTGATTAAGAGCTGTAATTATTGCTTTTGATGTTCTTTTGAACTTCAAGTTTCCTTCCATAGAACTGAAAATTATATTCTGCATTGAATATTTGTTTCAATTGCCATTCAACAAAAAGCCAAAAGAATTGGCTAAATCAAAAGTATGAGAATAGTTCTAGCAACTACTAACACTTTAATAATTCTCAACCAAAAATCTACATCTAGTGGCAGCTCCAATTCAAGATGATAAAAAATGGTCGAATGATCAGAACTACTATCTGATGTTGGGTGTTGAATCTCCTCAACTTCCACCATATTAATGTAAGGTGGAGATGAAGATGTGGAAGGATTAGTTATTGTAAGGGGACGGAACAGGATGTAGATGCCATGAGGAAATTAGTGATTGCAACAGAGTAATTAAAGGCAAAAATGCTTAAAAAGTTAAATTTTGATATTATTCTTCAAATATCTCCTAATGACCCCAGCACATGTTTAGAAATAGTAAAAAACTAACTAAAGAGACAAAATAAGGTTCTAGTTGATATGCCTTGTTGTAGTTCTAAGGTACTTAAGGATTGGAAAAATGCACATAATTTACATGCATCATACATAAGAAAGGACAAATTAATGTTCTGTCGTGTGATAATCATGAGAATGATAATGAATTTAATTGGCCTTGAAAAAATTAAATGCTTTTTTAGATACTTAAACATGTTAAAAACACAAGCAAGCAACTACTCAAAATGAATATATACATATATATATAGGCACATACCCCACAAACTAAAGCTTACATAAAGTTGTTCCTGGCCAATCTTGATTATTGGCGTTATATGAATTTGCATTTGAGAAGATTTTTGTCTTCTCTAAAACTAATTCAATCAATGTGATATTTAGTTTTATCTATATCGATCTTAACAATCTCATTGTACTACCCCTTTTTAATAAATATACAAATATTCTCAAAACTCTTATTAGAGGCAACATTTATTGCTTTTGACATTCTTTTGAACTTCGAGTTTCCTTCCTTGGAACTAAAAATTTATTTTGCATTGAAGATTTATTTCGGTTGTTATTCAACCAAAAGCCTAAAGAATCGGCAAAATCAACAATATGAGAATAGTTAACTATACCAAGATTTTAACAATTCTCAGCCAAAGGTCTAATCTAGTGGTAGCTCTAATTCAACATGACCATTAATGGTCGAATCACCAAAACTACTTTCTTATTTCTGCTGTTGAAATCTTCTCAACATCCACCTCAATCTCAATATATAGTGGAGATGAAGATGTGGAAGGATTAGTTGTTGCTAAGGGAATGTAAGAGGATGTGGAAGCTAAGAGGAAATTAGTGATTGCAGCAGAGTAATTAATGACAAGGCTGCTTGAAAAGTTGAATTCTAATATTCTTCTTCAAATGTCTCCTACATATATTCATATACACGTAAGTAACGCTCACAGAATTTCATTTTTCTTCTTGATTGGTGAAATTCTTTCTTCATAGGAATTGAATTACATAAGAAGAATCTTTGCATATGCATCAATTATCACTACTAAAAAATGCCTTTTTGCAACGGAATTTATGACGGATTTTGCCAAAAATCCATCGCAAATTAGCATTTACGACAGAAAAAAATTTGTCGCAAAATCTTTGGTCGCAATAATTTGTGACAGATTTTACAACAGAATATTTCGTTGCAAATATGTGACAAAAATTTCCGACGTAAATTTGTGACGGATTTGTGAGGAACAAATCCATTGCAAATTTGGTGTTTTGCGATGAATTTTTCCGTCGCAAATCCATCACAAATTTGTTAATTATAATTAAAATAAATAAAATTTACAATGGAAAGTTTTTTTAAAAAACATATACACATTCTATCAAATTAAATCCTATAATTACCCAATATCAATAATTCTTTGTATTACATACTAATCATCCCATACACTAACATTTAAATATTATTTTACATAAAATCACAATAATTTTATATCACAATAAAAATCAATAGATAATATTGTTCAATATATAAATCAAGCCCTAACTAAAATATAAAATTTACAAAATAATGTCAAAAAAATTATCTTGCAAGACTTATACTAAATTTCAATACTTTGAGATATCCAAGCCTATAATATTAAAATAAAAATAAAATTATAATAATAAAAAATAGAAACATAAACTAAACTATAGATAATTCAACATAATAAACCACTATATAAATTCAATACATAACCAAATCATAATCAAGCACAAAATTCATAAAATATAAATTCAAATCCTAATCAAATATATGATTCACAAAATATAAATCTAACAAATAATTCAATTTAATGCATAATCTAACACATGTAAATCTAACATATTATTCAATATAACCAAATATACATGTCATTGTAAACCAAGATATAATTTAATAAAAGCTCAATAACTCAAATTCTAATCATACATATAATTAACAAAATCTAACACATAATTCAATATAAATGCATAATCCAAACACATATAAATCTAACACATAATTCAAAGTAAATACATAATCTTAACACATATAAATCTAATACATAATTCAATATAATCAAACATGCATCGCATCATAAACCAACATACAATTTAATATAAATCTCACGTATAACTTAAATCCTAATTGTATATATAATTCACAACACATAAATCTAATAAAATCTAAAATTTAACATATAATTCAATATAAATGCATAATCTAAACACATATAAATCTAATACATAATTCAATATAACCAAACACACATCAAACATAAACCAATGTATAATTTAATATAAGTCTGACATATAACTCAAATACTAATCAAACATATAATTCACAAAATATAAATGTTATCTTTAGCTATATTTGTATTCATTGGCATGTTCTCCAATCACATTCATGGGCTTCTAAAAAAATGTCTCTAAGAGGACAAACATATATTTACCTTCCATAAAATCCAAATTGCTCAAAAAAAAAGATTCAGCATAATGAGTAACATCATTTCAATTAAAAACAACTAATAATATTTGTAAACATATTACATAATGGCACATAAACACTCCCCCCTATGCCCATCATTATCATTTAAACAATTACAAATCAATCAGCAACAAATGAGAATGCTCCACCCCTTCTCCCAACAACCCATCCTCCTTCGCATTTCCGCCAATTCTAAACATTTATAATGTATTGTACTAAACAAATATACAAAATCAAAATAAGGTATGCAAATTTACCTCTAAATGCTTCACACAACTCAACACTTACAGAAGGTATCTACTGCCATCGAAACAGCCTACAACATTGGGCACATGTTACAATTGCATATATTTAATCATAAATCACAATTCCATAAAGTAAATTAAAATTTGAAAATATAATATAATTCAATATATAGTACCATAAAATTTAACTCAACCCAAAATTCTAATACAATTTTTAATTCAAATAAAAACATAACTCTAACAAATATAACAACATTTAATATGAATATAAAATTTACCTCAAATTTTAATTAATATATAAATTATTATTTATGTTAAATCAAATTATATTACTAATAAATAAATTATTTTGAGTTTAACTAACACAATTCAAATTTTAACTAACTTGAATAATTAACTAAAATATAATCAAATATTTTAACTAAAACACAAACAAACCTAATCAAATTTTAATATAATTGTGAAGATTACCATAATTAATGGACATAGAGCAAAATATAAATTCTCCAAACCTAAAATATAAACAAACAACAAAATTAGTAGTTTTAAAAAATTAAAACTAATATTTCAAAAAAATAAAAAATAATATTTCTCGGGAGAAATCTGGCAAGCCGCCGGTAGAGTTGGCCGGCCAATAGTGCACTAGAAACACCACTGATGCACCAGTTGCTGCTGCACGTGCAGTGCACTAGCTAGCCGGCCGACCAATTTAACATTAAAAAAAAAAAAGAAGAAGAAGAAGAAGAAGGGAAAGGAGAAGAAAAAGATGGGTCGGGAAATTAGAAATGAGAGTTTTAATTTTTCCCATTTGATAATTTGCGACGGATTTAAATCCTCCATCGCAAATGATTTTTTATTTTTTTTTATTTTTTCCACTTTTGCAACAAATTTTTCCATCGCAAACTATTTTTTATTATTTTTTATTTTTTTTCCAATTTTGCAACGGATTTTTCCATCACAAAACTACGACATTTGTGGTGAATTTTAAATCCGTTGCAAAATGGCTAATTTGTGATGGATTTTAAATCCATCGCAAATCTCAATTTTTGCGACGAAAAAATCCATCACAAATGTCGTAGTTTTGCGATGGATTCAAATCCGTAGCAAAAATTGACATTTGCAATGGATTTTTTTGTTGCAAATGTTTTTTATTTTTTATATTTTTTTACATTTTGCGATGGACAATCCGTTGCAATTTGCAATGGATTTTTTCTGTCGCAAAACAGTGTTTTTTTAGTAGTGTATCAAGTTGAAAACCAATCTTCTTTGGAAAAAATTACCAACATATAATACCAATTATCAAGCTAAACTTTTTCAATTATTAATCTTTTTTCTTATTTGGATGTGGTATTACATATGTAGTCCAATTATCAATCTCTTTTTTCTTTCGACAGGGGATTACATGTGGTGTCAATTATCAATCTCTTCTCTTCTTTGGATGAGGGATTACATATGTAATCTATATATCTGTCTTTTCTTTGGATTCTTTCGTCAAATTCATTAATATTTTTTTTGAATTTCTTTTGATATGTTTGAGGATTTCATTCTAATTAAGACCAAACAACTTTTCTTTTGTTATGTTTGGGGACAACGTTCCAATTAAGACTAATTAACTTTCCTAACCCCACTTCATCTCTCCCACAAAAAAGAAAAAACAAGAAACTTTACAATTGTATAGGTTGAATATATACAAGTCTTCCACTTACATGACGCAAGTTCTACGAATCAAAAATAGATAAAAGGTTAGCATTTTCAATTTTTTTGATATCAACAAGTTAAAAATAATGGCACCACATTGAGTTAATTGGAGTCACATTATTTTCTAACTGTACTATGCATTTTATATTTATTTTATGATATCAACTGTCAGAGTCAAACTCTGAGAATCTTGTTGATGAGCATGATGGTTAGTTAATTTTTGCAACATCAAATAGTTGGATTTCACTTCATTAATGAATGAACTTCCAATGCATACTAACATCATGGACTAATTTGATACTTTTGGAGCTTATAGATAGAGAGGACTAATTTAGTTCTTCTTGTTCATGTCAACTTATCAAACTCAACCTTATAACCAGAAAATATTGCCTATGCTCTTAGATAAAGTATTCCCAATGAGGATTGAAAACAATTCTGCATTGTTATGTTGAGTAAAATTTTAAAGATTTTATGTTCAAACTCCCTATAATATAGTAATGTATGATAATCTTGAGAATGATAATGATAATCATTTTGATCAATATTCATAATGGTCAAATCTTTAGCAAAAACCTCTTCTCCGATGATCCCAGCACATGTTTTGGAATAGTAAAAATTTTACTCAAGACACAAATTAAGTTTCCAGTTGATATACCTTGTCATAGTTCTAAGGCACTTAAGGACTAGAACACGCATCAAATATAAGAAAGTACTAATTAATATTCTAATGTGTGATAATCATGAGAATGATAATGAATTCGGTTGACCTTGAAAACAATTATATGCTTTTTTAGATACTTAAACATGTTAAAAACACAAGCAAGTGACTAATCAAAATGAAATATATACACATACACCTCACAAACTAATGCTTACATAAAGTCATTCCTGGCCGATCTTGATTATTGGAGTTATATGAATTTGCATTTGAGAAGATTTTTGTCTCCTCTATACCTATTCCAATCAATGCAAAATTAGTTTTATCTATATCAATCTTAACAATCTCATTGTACTACCCTTTTTTAATAAATATACAAATCTTCTAAAGACTCTAATTAGGGGCAATGTTTATTGCTTCTGATATTCTTTTGAACTTCAAGTTTCCTTCCTTGAAACTGAAAATTTTATTTTGCATTGAAGATTTGTTTCAGCCATCATTCAATCGAAAACCTACAAAATAGGCAAAATCAACAATATGAGAATAGTTTAAATCGAGACTTTAGCAATTCTCAGCCAAAAGTCTACATCTAATGGTAGCTTCAATTCAACATGATCAGAAATGGTTGAATCACCATAACTACTTTTTGATGTCGAATGTTGAATCTCCTCAACATCCACCTCAATATCAATGTAAGGTGGAGATGAAGATGTGGAAGGATTAGTTGTTGGTAAGGGGACAGAAGAGGATGTGGAAGCCATGAGGAAATTAGTGATTGCAGTAGAGTAATTAAAGGCAAGGATGCTTGAAAAGTTGAATTCTAGTATTCTTCTTCAAATATCTTCTATATATATATAAATGTGTGTGTGTGTGCGCACGCGCTAGTAACCCTCACAGAATTTCAACTTTCTTCTTAATTGGTGAAATTATTTCTCCATAGGAATTGAATTACATAGGAAGAATCTTTGCATATGCATCAATTATCAAGCTAAAAACCAACCTTCCTCGAAAAATATTACCTATATACAGCACCAATTATCAAGCTAAACTTTTTCAATTATCAATCTTTTTTCATTTTCAAATGTGATATTACATATGTAGTCCAATTATCAACCTCTTTTCTTCTTTGGATGGTAAATTACATATGGAGTCAATTATCAATCTCTTTTTTTCTTTAGATGGGGGATTACATATGTAGGCCATATATCAATCCTTTCTCTGGATTTCTTCTATTAGGTTTCTCAATCTTTTCTTATGTTTGAGGATCACTTTCCAATTAAGGCCAAACAACTTTTTCTTTTGTTATGTTTGGGGATTACGTTCCAATTAAGACCAAACAAATTTATTAACCCCACTTCAACTCCCCCAAAAAGAACAAAAAGAAAAGAAACATTAGAGCTATATAAGCTGAATAAGTACAATCTTCCATTTACATGGTACATGTTCAAGGAATCAAATAAATACAACGTTAGCTTTTCCCCTTTTTTTGATATCAAAAGGATAAAAGTAATGGCAACACATTGAGTTAGATAGAGTCACATTATTTTCTAAGTGTACTATATATTTTATATTTATTTTTTTATATGAACTATCAAACTCTTAGAATCTTGTTGATGAGCATAATGGTTAATTAATTTTTACAACATCAATAGTTGGATTTCATTTCGTTAATGAATGAACTTCCAATGCATACTAACATCATGGACTAATTTGAAACTTTCGGAACTTACAATAATAGAGGACTAATCTAGTTTTTCTTGTTCATGTCAACTTATCTAACTCAACCTTATAACCAAGAAATATTGCATATGTTCTTAGATAAAGTATTCCCAATGAGGATTAGAAACATTTTAGCATTGTTATATTGAGTAAAATTTTTAAGATTTTATGTTCAAGTCCCAATCGTAGTAATGTGTGATAATCATGAGAATGATAATGATAATCATTTTAATTGATATTCATAATGGTCAAATCTTTAGCCAAAAACTCATCTCTAGTGACCCCGGCACATGTTTAAGAATAGTAAAAAATTAACTAAAGAGACAAAATAAGGTTCCGGTTGGGATGCCTTGTCGTAGTTCTAAGGTACTTAAGGACTAAAAAAATACACATAATTTAAATGCATCATATATAAGAAAGGACAAATTAATATTCTAACATGTGATAATCATGAGAATGGTAACAAATTCGATTGGCCTTGAAAACAATTATATGCTTTTGTAGATACTTAAACATCTTAAAAACACAAGCAAACGACTAATCAAAATGAATATATTTACACACACACCACAAACTAATGTTTACATAAAGTTGCTCCTGGCCAATCTTTATTATTGGAGTTATACGAATTTGCATTTGAGAAGATTTTCATCTTCTCTATACATTTTCCAATCAATGCAAAATTAATTTTATCTATATTGATCTTAACAATCACATTATACTGCTCATTTTTAAGAAATATATTAATGCTCTTAAGAGTCTAATTAGGGGCTGTGTTTATTGCTTTTGATATTCTTTTGAACTTTGAATTTCCTTTCTTGGAAACTGAAAATTTTATTTTGCATCAAAAATTTGTTTCAAACATTATTTGACCAAATGCCAACAGAATTGGCTAAATTAAAAGTACGAGAATAATTCCAACTATGACTAAGACTTTAACAATTCTCGGCCAAAGTTCTACATTTAGAGGCAACTCTAATTCAAGATGATCAGAATGGTGGAATCATTAGAACTACTTTCTAATGTCGAGTGTTGAATATCCTCAACATCCACCTCAATATCGATTTAAGGTAGAGAAGAAGATGTGGAAGGATTAGTTGTTGGTAAGGGGATGGAAGAGGATGTGGAAGCCATAAGCAACTAGAGATTGCAGTAGAGTAATTAAAGGAAAGGATGCTTGAAAAGTTGAATTTTGATATTCTTCTTCAAATATCCCCTGCATATATATATATATATTATATTTATATATGCAAGCAACCCTCACAGAATTTCAACTATCTTCTTGATTGGTGAAATTTTTCCTTCATAGGAATTGAATTACATAGGAAGAATTTTTGCATATGCATCAATTATCAAGCCAAAAACCAACCTTCTTTGGAAAAGATTATCTATATATAGCACCAATTATCAAGCTAAACTTTTTCAATTATCAATCGTTTTTCTTTTCCAGATGTGGTATTACATATGCAGTCCAATTATCAATCTATTTTCTTCTTGGGATAGGGAATTACATATGCAGTCAATTATCAATCTCTTTGCTTCTTGGGATGGGGAATTACATATGCAGTCCATATATCAATATTTTCTCTGGATTTTTTTTGTGAAATTTATCAATATTTTTTCTTGATTTCTTTTCTTATGTTTATGGATTACTTTCCAATTAAGACCAAACAAATATTTATTTTATTATGTTTGGAGATTATGTTCAAATTAAGACCAAACAACTTTTTTAAACCCACTTCATCTCCCTCAAAAAGAAGAAAAAGACAAGAAATATTAGAACTGTATAGGTTGAATATGTACAAATCTTCCACTTATATGGTACATGTTCAAGGAATTAAAAACAAAAACAAGATTGGATTTTCCCATTTTTTTATATAAAAATGTTAAAAGTAATAGCACCACATTGAGTTAATTGGAGTCACATTATTTTCTAATTGAACTACATATTTTATATTTATTTCTTGATACGAACTGTCGAACTCTAAGAATATTATTAATGAGCATGATTTGCATTTTTATTCACCTATTCATCTATATCTCTCATTTTTTTTCTCTCATAACAAGGGATAGAGCATGACAAGTTTGCAAAGGAAATGCACTAAACCTGACAATCATTTTTTCTTTTGAAACATTTCTTGCAAGGTAATTTGGTTCTTTTGTTCATGTCAAAATTTGTCCAATTCGGTAAGTGGTTATTGTCTAGGCTTAGAGAATTTATTCTGAATGAGAGAGTCTTGGCATTATTAGTTTTCGTAATGCAAAATATGATACAAAAGGCTTTCACATGTATTGAATTAAAGAAAAGAGATCAATTACGTATAATTAAGTTTGGAAACCATATGAAATTTACGTACTTGTATGTATGTGTGTAACTTTATAAAAAACTAGTTTTTTATATAGAGAACCAAAGACATTGTAAAAGTAACTCAATGAGCCACATTCATAGAGAACAATTGTAGGATCATAATACTATTTTTTAGAATAATTACTCATTAGCATCTTCCAATTTTAGAATTTTCAATTTCAAGTAACTTGTAGGAAAAAGAATAGAATCCAATTATGTTTAGGAATTAAGGCTTCTTAAACAAGGGTGGTAATTGAACAACAATTTTTTATATCCCAAGAGGGCATAAGTGGAGCAAAAAAAGGATGCACCTTGGATCAATGGTTTTATTAGTGGTAATTAATTTGAATTTTGAACAAGATTGGTCTTTGATTATACTTAGTATTTATTTTCTTTCCTTTTTTTTTTTTTTTTT
>JACGDI010005459.1:323214-382974 GCA_014898725.1 Jacaranda copaia | reverse complement strand
GATTTTTCTTTTATTAAGGTAAGATCTTATTTTGGTTGATTGATTTATTTGTCCTTTGGATGAAATTCCAATTCGTTTTGTTATTTTGCTCTTAAATTTGAATTTATATGTTTAATTTTGTTGCCTAATTAAAACTTGGATACAATTACCAAAAATTATGTATTATGATTTTTTTTTATCTTTTTTTGTTAAAGATACTTGTGATATGGGTCCCAAAGGAGGTATTAGATTTTTAGGATTTCATCTGCGACATGACAAATCAAAATAAGAGAGACATAGAAAAATATGAAGAATACTTTTATTGTTATATATGAAATAAGTACAATAAATGGCCTAATTACAGGAAAATGGGATGGAGGGTCCAATACTTTATAATATACTTGATGCTTTCGAGATGGGACTGCATGAGCCTCTAAAATCTATATATCTATTGCATCAATAATAGATCATTGATCCTCAAACTTTATGGATTATGTCATGAATTTGGGGTTGGACACATTAATTTGAATAACATATAACTGTTGGTAAGAGAAAAAATAATTATAGGTCAGTGGCATTTTGTGCTCAAAACCTCGATTCAAATAGTCATTTATATGAGACCTCCCAAGGAGCAGGAACTACCATTCTAACTCTTCTTGGGGGATTCCATCCATAAACACAAAGTTTATGGCTGACTAATGTTGCCCATCGTCATTTAGCTATTACATTTATTTTTCTTGTTGTTAGTCATATGTATAGAACTAATCTACAGCATGTCCCAAATTATATCACTTATCAAAACACCTTCTTGGTTTAGTCTATATTGTATAAATTGCTGCAAACATTCAATTACATGAATCATATCTTAATTAATTCATATTATAATCATGAATAATTGCAATAACTCTTGTTTTAAAAAAATGCAAATACCACTTGTGATTTAATTTGCTGCTAAATTTGAATAAATTGATAGTGGCAAAAATTCTATGTTTAGAGGATTTGGATATCTTCCAATCAACCAGCATAAGTAATTGTATGCCTCCCAAAAAATAATAAACATACATGTAGACTCATCTAAATCGTGCATTGTATTAATTACTCTCTCCATCTCCAAATTAAAGATTTAGTACATGGAGGTTAAGATAAAAGCTACAAAATATGTGGTTTTACGATATTATCCTTCAAAATAATGATTGACAGTTAAAAGCATTATATCATGTAAATTCAGTTGTGATAACACTCTCAATTTAAATGTCAATAAGAGTATTACACTTTTGAAAGTAGAAAGAACAATGAGTACATGAAAGATAACAATAAGTTGCTTTGTCACATTCAACACATTACAACAAATAAAATAGTGTTTTGCTGAGATGTTGCAATAGATACCTAAAATAATGTGGACTTTACTAGGGGTTGTATTTTCTTAAATAAATTTTTCATTATGGCTTGTAAACTTCGGTATTAGCATAAATCTATGAAATCTAATAAATATAATATATAAACTTTTTCAAATGATTTACTGAATGATAGCCTTCTAAGTAAGCTCTTGAGTGCAAATTATCTCAAGTTTCTTAGATATTTTTTCAAAAAAAAAGGTGAATTACTTCTACCAACCCTAAGGTTTGGTGTAATTACGAAAGGTCCTCACTTTTTAGAAAATTACAAAACTCCCCCTAAAATGACAAACTTAATTGTAATGTAGACAAAATTTGTGAAATATCTAAAATATCCCTCATATCAAAAGCAATTAAAAAATACTAAAAAAATTAGTTTGATGATTAAAGTCTTAAATACCCCTTTATATATTATGATATTTTACACTTTTGACTTATGTTAAATAGTAAATATATTTAACATAATTTACTTATATAATTAAATTTATTTAATAATATTAAATAATAAATATATTTGTTAACTGAGTTACATATTAAATACTATTAAACTAGTGAGCATATCTAAAATAATTTAGTTAATTTAATTAAATAATTTGCTAGAATAATAATCATATTTAAAATAAAAAGATTTTAAATAATTGAATTACTTATTCAAATAATTAATATATCTAAAATAATAAACAAAATTTAGTTAAACTTATTAATTAATCAAAAAAAATTAATAAAAATTAAAAACTGTATTAATTGAGAACCATATGTATTTTTAACTAATTTGTTTTATAAATTGAAAAGGATAAATTTTTTAAACTTAATTGTATTATTTAATTAAATAAAAATCATTCTAAAATAAAGATATTTAAAATAATTAAATTAATATTTATTCACATAAAAAATATATCTAAAATTATTAATAAAATTTAATTAAATTTATTAACTAATTAAAAATACAAGAAATAAAAAGCTAAATACAATATTAATCAGGAATAGATGAGTAAAAGGATTTAAATATATATTTAAACTAAATTGTTTATTAATTAAAAAATAAAATAAAATCCATCCCGACGCCGGCGCCCCCCGCCCCCCCGCCCCCCCCCTCTTCTTTCGCTTCTACCATGGGCAGCAATCAGTTATTGGCTGCCTAGCCCTGTTGCCATGCTGCCATGCTATTGCCACCATGGCAGCAACAGGCCACAAGGTGACTGGCCCCACGCCATGCTGGTGGTAAGCTAGATTTGGTGGGGGTTCTTTTGAGTGTGTATATATGTATATAGCTTTTTTTTTTCAACATATATATCATATATATTATACATTACATAACATTATATTATATATGTATGTATATACATATAAATATTTCACATATTTTTTAATACATACTTTTTATTAAGATTTTAGGATACTTTTGTATTTTTATTAAGGTTTTAGGGCATTTTTGTACTTTCACACAATTAGTTTATTAATCGAATTACCATAAGGGCAATTTTGAAATTTTACATGTTATTTTTAATAGCAATTTGGAAAAAAAAAATTACTCAAATGGCAACTAACAGTTGAACTAAATTATTGTATGGTAATAAACATCAAGGGGGGTTTTGTAATTTTCGAAAAAGTGAAGTTATTTTTCATAATTACACTAAATTTCAGGGGTGGTGGTCGTAATTCACCCAAAAAAATTATCTCATTCAGAAATAACATAAGAAATATTTTAAAACTTTGATGATGTTGGAAATCAACTTTTAAGTGAAAAGACATCGGTCGCAGTTACAAGAGAAACTTATAAAATTTTAAAAAAATAAAATAAAATAAATAATAATAATAATAATAATAATAACTTTTTTATTCCCTCAATTTGGTATTACACCATCCAATGGAATCATGCAACAAGACCATGAAAATAAAACGATGATTATAAGGATCTTTTGACTTTGTGATGTTAAAATGAATTAGCCATTAAAATGGAGCGTTATGCCTACTTTTCCTTTCAAATAAGACAAAATTGTCCAACTTGTGTATTAAATCATCATTAAACAATCACCTTGGTCTGGAAAAACCAAATTAAACAGTAACAGTGATATTCTTATTTCAAACTATTTTATTCTCACAAGAAAGTTCTTGAGCCCTATAAATGAGTTCTGCCAATCCAGCCATACAACAGGTTTGCACGGATTTTCAAATCTATTTTTTTCTTTTATATTCATATATTGAAACTTATAATTTTCTATGAGTTGTGTGAATACTCGATTAATGATTTCGTTGTTTACCTTAGTAGTGAATGTATTATCTTATATTAAAATCAGTCATTTTTGCCTTATCTGAATGCATCTAGATTTGTTTCAAACAAATCAAAAAATTAATTGAACGATAGTATACATTAGTTGAATTCTCCGATAATTGATACGTTTATAAAAAATTTATTGGCATAATAATATTTTTTGAATTTAGTATAAAAATGACAAACATGTAAATGTAGATAATGATGAAGGAAAAAGGAAAAGGAAACAATGACATATTAATTTGTAAAGTTTTTTCTTGTATTTTTGTCGTATTCGTGCTTGCTAATATGGAAAATGTACGGAAATTTTAACTGTTTTGATTTAAAGGTGTTTATAATTCGTTAAATCGGTTATCGAGAGTAAAATTTGTGTACTTGCTGGGAAATTTGGTTTCTTAAATATTTTTAAAACTATAGATTTAGTTTAAATTTGATTAATTTTTCTTTCAAAACAGAATATATATATATATATATATAAGAAAATTTTAGTTTAAATTTTGTCTTATTCGTGTTTGCTAATATGGAAAATGCAGGAAGGTTCTTGGTGTATTGAGGTTCCATATTTTGTTAAATCGGTTATTGAGACTAAATGAGATGAAATAGGATTAGAAAAAATTTGGTTCCTTAAGTGCTTTCAAACCTACATACTTATCTTAAATTTGATTTTAACTTTTCTTTCACATTAACCGAGCTACTATAGAATTGATATTAAAACACTAAACGATCAAAAAAACAGTTGTTATAGACACAAGTACTTTGATGTTCTTAATATTTTTTAATATTTTGAAACGTGTGATCTTTTAAGTTTGTATAATTCAGTTTGAAATTTGTAATGTTTCTTATTTAATATAGTTTTTAACATGCTTTAGTATTGTATCATAATTTAATGTGATTTAATAACACTATCAAGAGGAACAAAAAAGAAAAATCATAATCTACTGACTAGTTTGGTTTAGTATTCGCTTAGGAATAATGAAGTTAAACCCAGTATAGTTTACTAAATGATCACCCCTACTTTCTTTTATTTATTAATATTGAACTTATTGTATTAAGCCAAGTTAGGATAAAGCTACATCTACAAAAAAAATTTACTAGAAATATCATTTGCCAAGGTACCAAAATTGTACAATTAAGAAGTAATCTTATTATATATTAAGTGAATATTAAGAATTCAAATATGCATAATGTTCATAATTAACGTCGTGTTGATATAATATATATATATATATATATGAATTTATTAAGTTGTTATGTATATTTATATATTCTTAATTTATTGATATGATCATTTTTTACAGGATGAGAATGCCACCGAACGTGGCAATGGCATGCCAGAATGGCTCGACAAATTCCTAGAAAAGACATTTTTCCACAAATGTTCAAACCACCACCATCAAAGGAATGAAATGAACCGGTACTGCATAACGTGCAATGCATCAGCCTGTAGGCATTGTATCGCCAACGGTTATCACAATGAACACAAGGTGCTGACAATCTACAGACATGTCTATCAAGACGTTGTGCCCCTTGACCAAATTGAGAATCACATGGACTGTTCACAAATTCAGGTGATATATATAATTTGTGGAGTACTACTGTACTATGTAGAATGAACTAACGGATGTAATATCTTAACATCTCATATTAGTTCAGTAGTTGGCACCTTTATGTTTTCTTAAAAATCTCTTGCATGATGAAGTGCATGTTCCAAATTTGAACAACATCTATTTGTTTGTTAATAATATTGAGTTATGATTTTTTATGGTGACCCAAATGTGTAAATATGTGGAATAAACATTATTGAAGAAGAGATTATCGTCCGATGTGATAACTCAACATTGATGCTTAGTGTCAAACAATAGACCTTGGGCCTAATTCAACTCCAAAAGTGAGCTTATGAGATTAGGATTGTCCAAGACCATATATAGAGAGACCATAATTTATTTATTTCACCGACAACACACCCCATGCACGTCTAGAAATGAACATCTATAGCATAAAATGACATGAAATGAGTGGTCTAACAATACTAGATAACCCAACATTAGAAATGGTGGCTCCAATACCATGTTAAAGAATGGACCTTGTGCCTAACTCGATTCCAAAAGCTAGTTCAAGAGGTGAGAATTGCCCAAGACCATATAGAGAGACCACAATTTGTTTATTTCTCCAATGTAAGACACCAACACACCCCGCGCACGCCCAAAAATAAATATCTGAAGCATAGAATAACATGAAATGAGTGGCACTTTATTAAATGTTGGCTGATGCCCATGCCCTGCCAAGTCAAATTAGGTCGAGTGAGCACTAACTGAACATAGACCAAATTGGAGTTTTTAGGGAGCTTGCCGATTACAATAGCATGGTTGCAGTATGTCTGGCTAACTTACAGACCAAGCTCAGTAGGAAAGAAAGCCCTTAATGGCTCTCCTAGTGCTATCTTTTTTCCTTGAAATGCATCGAGGAAGAAAGGAATAGGAGTAGGTGTTGAACAATTGAGCAATAAAAGAATGGGTTAAAGCTTATTGAAATCATGGATTATTGGGTAATCCAACATCAAGAATGGTAGCTCCGATATTATGTCAAATAATGGACTTTGGCTTAACTCAACCCCAACAGCTAGTTCATGGGATGAGGATTGTCCAAGATCACAACTTATTTATTTCACCGATGTGGGATACTAACACTTAGCATAAAGAGGATGCATTTAGAGAAAGCATATGAATCTTGATTTATTTCAAACATATTTTATATTAAGTACTCTCTCAATTTATCTGTTTTAGTCATATATAAGTTTTTTCCATTAATTCAACTATTAATTAAAATTATTCATACTCTTGCAGACATATAAATGCAACAAAAAGTTGGTTGTGTCGTTGAATCCCCTCCCGCACATGGGATCAGGTTTTCTGATAGACGGGGACGGAGCGTGCAGAGTCTGCAGGAGAAAACTAACTCGTGATGGTCGTTTTTGCTTCTGCAGCATTTCTTGCAAGGTAATCTGCTTCTTTGTATTCATGTCAGCTTATCTATTTGGATGAGGGTCAGAAAATTTTCTACATGGTTATGTTGAGTAAAAGTTAAGTTTTTATGTTGAGTTCCAAATCGTATAGTAAGATTTAGGAATTTTATGTATAACCTTATATAAGCTTGTTTATGCATGGTATTAAGCACCCAGCACATTAATTCTAACACAAAATGAGCCACACTGTTGGGCTAGAAAAATGTTGAACGTGGAGAGCTGATTAGAAATTCTCTTCTTCTTTTTTTTTAATTTTTTTCTCTTTGAATAAATATCTTCTCATTTGAAATATTTCAGTTTCAAGCACTTGTTAGGAGGAGGGAGAGAATCCAACTTCGTTTACGCCCAAGGAGGGCTTCTGAAACACAGGCAATGGTTGATCATCAAGCTTCGACTTCACAGAGGAGACGTAAACGCTGCAGAAAAGGGGTGCCTCGGAGGGCCACTAAGAACTGAATCTGCAAATTTGAATGCTTAAGCTAATGGGATTTTAGTGTGGGCTTGCTTATTAACTTCAAAACTTATCTGTGTGTTCTGCATGATTACGTGACATTTGTTGTATTTTATGGCTTGAAATTGTTGCGTTGCTTTTTGTATCATTGGATCAATGGAATTTGAGGTTTGAAGTTCAAAATAGTTGGTTGCTTTCAATACTAAGTGTTGATTGTTGATTGCTAATTAATTTTCTAATGCACTGCTAGTAACAGTTTTTTATGCGTGGTAAATAAAGCTTGATAAATGTCATTTGTACCAATACTAGAATGTCTTAAATATGTTGCTAGAAAAGTAATAACGGTGTTTGAAAGGGCGAAGTATTTAACATTTGTTACTAGCACTGTGATTTATGAAGATTGCGAGTCGGCGAGAAAGCTCTGGTTCCAACTGGGACTATGCGATGCTTTATGTTTCAACATTAAACATTGTTTCATAACTGGGATCACATGATTTTTATCAGTACAACCTAGGTTACAACTAAAAAAACCAATAAATTCCTCACATTTTGAATCCTTTATTTCAATGTTCTCATGTTCAAACACATTTGGTTTGACAAAACTTCACCGTATGTCCAGAAAATGCAATGATATAACTTTGCCCTTTAAAACATCACATGATTTTTATCAGTACAACCGAGGTTACAACTGAAAAACCATCAAGTTGGATGCACTTTTCAAATCGCCGCAGAACAGAAAATTAAACAAATTGATCATGGAGAAACCTACAAATAATTACAACATCGCTGCCAACTCTCTTAGTTTCCGATTACACCAGTTCCACAATACAGCTAATATTCCAAAAGTTCTAACCCCATGACTTTCTTATCATTTAAGTTATAGACACCATTGGAAGCCATTCCATACAACTCTGAGGGTGTGGGAGGGGCAATAAAATAATGTCCCACAAAACTGTTCCGGAACTTCATCATTTCCGGGCACGATCACGCCAAGAGCCCCGCTGCATTGTGATGACCTGCAGAGAAACAAATATAAGCCAGAATACCTAGTTGAATTTTTGGTAGCAGCCAAAAACCTAAGTATAATGTGCATTCTATCACCTGGTCACTAAGAAGGCTTGTCACAGGGACACTTTCAATGTTTTCTTTTCTCTGGAATTCCCTTTCTGATTCATCGTCTGTTTCTGCGGGTGGTGGATATGAAGAGCCTCCAAAAATGGCTTCGTCGTGAGCAGCCTTGATTTCTTCCTCTCTCCTTGCCTTCAAAATTGAAGCAGCATAGGCAAATTAGAATTCTCTAACATAAAATTGGTATAAATAATGAGTCATGCATTACCTGCACTGCAGTGAAACGAAAGCTTTGTCCCATGTGTTTGACCAACACTGCGTCATCCTCCGCAGCTGCCAATGGGTGAAAAACTTTATTAGCATACATCGCACCATAAACTAAAGGGTGCCATATTTTATTCTTTAAAGATATTCTTTCCAAAAAGCTCCATATTGTAAACCAATATCACAACTTTTAAGCTATAGAAAGTATACTATACCAGAATGTATTAGATGGAGCTATTTTAGTCTCTCTCCTTTTATAATTGTAAAAATATCATTTTTCAAGCACCGTGCATAGCTTGATGGATAATTAGTATTACACAGTGGATATGAGACCTATTCATATAAATTTTACACATTCTGTAAACATTATATTCCAGAAAAGCAGAGAAATATAAAAGCAACAAAAGAAACTTTGTCTAAATGTGATAAAACTATGATCATGATCAATTTACTTGCCATCTAAAAGAGAAATTATTGGATATTTTCAATCAACACTGCCTAGCAAGCATTGCAAATTGGAAAGTTGGCAAAATGAATTTAGCTTACCAGAGCTTTCTCGGTGCTCAATCATATTTAGAAGAATCTTATTCTTCCTCCCTGAATAAAGAGAACCTAAGCTGCTAAATGAGTTCCAATTTAACCTTTCCACATTTTATAAGCACCTTTGTAGTCGTTATATATTTGCTCTGCAGCTTACTTATGTACCCATGCATCACTCAGCTAGAAAAACAATAGAAATAGGGTGCTCACACTGCAAACATCTAAGTCACACCAAAGAGGATATTCGCCCATCCAAAACCAAACAGATTATAAGCTGTGTATTCATTTTCCCCCATTTTTTATGGTGGCGATTGCTTTTAATTTGGGAGGATGGGGGTGCCCCAAGGCTCTATGAAGGAAAAATATGGACTTCAGAAATTACTCCAAACCTCCAGAGAAAGGAGAAAGCTGCCCCTGTCCTGCTGGGGATGGGCTTGTCTGGGTTCGGCCACTACATTTCCCAGAGACCAAATGAGGTGATGTCAACTATCACCAGTATATCTAGACAGCAACAGGGACAGCAAACATTCAAGCAAGTATGAAGAAACATCGAAAAGGTCAAATTTAAAGATGACTAGGATCTTTAAAAAAGGGCAAGCATTAGCAACAACTATTGCAAACATGGTGCAGACTTTGATACATTTAAAACATTCAATTTCCATATAATCACAGATAAAGATCATCTAGATAAACTTAATCCATAGAAAACAATGACTAAAAAAGACAAGTAGAAACAATTTAACCTTCAATTTCCTCATCATCAAGAGGGGCATCCTTGTCGAAGTCAAAACGCTCCCATCCTGAGCCCTTTCCAATTGTTTCATCATTTTCAGCTACAAAAGCAATGCTTTTAACTTACCGTTAAAAAGCCAGATAAGTAAATAACATTAAGAACAATGTCAGAGAATCCAAGCAACAATAAACAGCCTTCAGCATTCAAGAATAAAGTGGAGAAAAGGATAGTCTCTTTCCCTGGTTAAGCTGATCACAGCTCCTTCACATTTAATTATCCCTGGTTATTCCTCATCCTCATGTGGGTTAGCTATGCATCTATAAGCGGCCCCTCCCCTCCCCTTCTACCCCACAGGCAACAACAAATGAAAAAAGAAAACCACCAAAATAAAAATAACACCCGAAAAAATCTCAGGGTGAAGTCTAATAGTTACTGATATCCAATTTCCTAGCATAAAAGAAGTCTCCCTGTCCATAAAGATAAAACATACTAAAGATAACCTCATCAACTTTCATGTTTCAGTTTGAGTATGATCTCGTAAATCTACAGTGTGATCACAACAGTTGCTACCCTATGCTAACAATAATATAGCATTACATGATCAATAATATTATGAATTACAAAACAACATCCTACACTGCCACACATACTCTTGAAGTTTCATTTATCAAAATCAACGCCGACAAGTACTTGCATGACTGTGTATTCACAGCAACAAAATCATGAGTTTAACTAAGCAAACAGTTCTCAACAACTAATTTTCATTCTACTATATCCTGATGACTGTTGCCAACATATCACCATAGTTACAGCAGTTTTCGCTCCCAATATGATAAAAGAAAGCGTTAAGAGTATTTATCTGTGGGTAGTAGTTTTGGAAAATTCACAGCTTGGATAAAAAGAAGTCCACTTTAGGTTGTAGGTCCTATTTGTATCTCGAGCTCCATCATGCCACAGACAATTCTAAAAGCTTCTCACCTGGAAATTGATTGAGGTTTTTTTAATTATTTTAAGCACCCCTTTCTCAACACTTCATTTCTTAAATGGGATATTCATCAGCAGCCACCACAACTACTCCTACAGTGCTCCAACTGTGAAACAGAAGGCAAAAGGACCAGAAACTTCAATTGTTTTTTCTATTGGAAGGATAAAGGCATAGAACAAGAAATTTCAGAAAGCTCCTTTGTCCACACATAACAGATCCTTCGGCATGTGCTGAAGGGAATTTGTGTTATAATGTTACAATTATTAAGTCTAAGTAAATTTCATGTACTTCTCATAAGATGAAATATGCAATAAAAAGGAAGGAGGCATTAGAAGCTAAAGGACACATGCCCGCTTATGTTTCAAATACATTCAAGGGTGAGGGGGTTGACACTTGATGCTGTAGCATAATCCAGAGGTAGGTGGAGGATCAATATCAAAAATAAAAGTAAGAAGAGAAAGAACACTCAGTTACCAAGAAAAAACACCAAAGAACTGAATGAAGATAAATTACCAGTTTTGGAAAGCTGAAGCTTCATCTTGGCTTTGACTCTTTCAGCTGGTATCTATAAAAAATAAACAGAACTATCATCAGAATTCACAATATCAAGACAGATAAAAGTAGAAAACTTAAAGCCTTCATTGTGTCAAACACTACAGCTAACCATCTTAAAGATAAAATGACAACTTGGTTAATTTACCTTTAGAATACAAACTTTTTAGAATTATGATTAACCATAACAATAGTTACCACAGTAACACATGCATCAAACAAGTATGAGGCTAGCAGCAGTCGCAGCTACTACTAATGTCCAAAGGGCATATTTTACAAAAGATACATCCTATTTTATTGTCTAATTGCTCCACATTACTCATCCAACATGAAAAATGGTATTAAAGCTAACAGAAAAAATGGACAATCAAAATGCAGTTGATAAAGTTGAATAGGACTAAAACATTCAGAATGCCCTACTAACACTAACCACATTGAAACAATCCTCTCCAGTCAAGTAAACACAGTTTGGGTGGTATTTGCAAAATAGACAGCAGAACTCACACTGAAGCAATTTTTCAGTCCATGACAACAAGCACCTTGCTGAAGGTACCTTCAAATCATTCATACAGGAGGTGGTATACTATGTCAAATTTCTGCAACAAGCTATCAGAGAGATGATAACTGGAATGTGAATATACCACGCAGCAACTGGATGTACCAGATTTAGTATGATCATAACAGCGTTACAGTACGAAACCATGCATATAAGATTCTTTGTGATACCAACAAATTATTATCATTGAATCTACATAACATCAAATCCACAGACCTTCCTCATGCCAATTCAAGAAGGCATATCCAAAATCCAATAATAATATCAAATTTTGTCATAGTAACTCAAAATCCAAATTTATAGTCATCAACCAAAGTCCCTAGCCTCTAGCGGAAAAACAATCCCAAAAACAGAACTCACCATATTGTCATAACCTTCAATCAACTTAGCAAAATCAATCCCACCACCACCCCGCACCTCCTCCCTCTTTCTGCCCTTCTCCAACCTCCGCTCTTCCGGAGACCTTTGCCTTTTACTTCTCTCTCTATCCTTTTCTCGACTCCTACTCCTAGACCGACATTTACGCCTCGACTCGTCCTCCGGGCTCCTACTCCTCCTCCTCGATCGCCTATCACGACTCCGGCTTCGACTCCTACGCCTTGAATATCTTTCTCGGCTCCGGCTCCGGTGCCTTGAGCACTTATCTCTAGTCCTATCTCGGCTAGGACTCCGACTTCGGCTTCGTCGACTTGAATTTCGGCTAGGGCTGCGGCTTCGGGTTTTCTCTTTTGGTTTTTTACTGAGCTTGTTCTGGATTGATTGAAGTTTAGCATGCTTTTCAAATTCGGAGGTTTTGGAAGGACTGGATGCTTTGACGAAGCTACTAAGAAAAGCTGAGGAGGTGGGGAGCGCGGAGCCTCTGGAAGGAACGGTGTCGTTTGAGGAAGAATTGTTGGATGAGAAACCGAGACCTTGCTTGAATCGGGCGGCGCCACCGCCTCTGCGAGTCAGGTCGTCGTAATACGCGGCCAACTTCTCTTCATCCATTTGCGGTGGCAGAGATTATCTGGGAGGAGTTAGATTGAACGCAAACCCTGGTGAGAGATTAATTTCTGGCAGATTAAATTAATTATATCAGCTTAATTGTTGCAGAATGAAATGAAGGAGATCCCTTTGTAGAATTCAGACCCTTTTTTCCATACAGTACTTG
The DNA here is from genome assembly GCA_014898725.1 of Jacaranda copaia. NCBI lineage: Eukaryota > Viridiplantae > Streptophyta > Magnoliopsida > Lamiales > Bignoniaceae > Jacaranda > Jacaranda copaia. Next base: position 370,008 of record JACGDI010005459.1, on the reverse strand, counting down.
CACCGAAATTCAATTTTTTTTTGCAAATAAAATTACTAGTATTGTAGTGTATAAATTCAAAAATATGCTATAAAATATCTATTAAAAGTTTCGTTTATGAATTTATATTTTTTCAAAGAATACTTCTATAAGTTGTTTTAGAGTTAGTTACTAAAATGTGTTTGTGAAATTTTTTTAGAATAAAGTTTATAAATTTGATTTATAAAATGTGTTTTGTATTAATTGTAACTCTCATTAAAGGCATTTTACTCTTAAAAGTTTCTAAAAAAATAAAATGTTATTTATGTTTTTATTTTTTTTAAGATAAAATATTTTATAAATTTTAAAACTATTCTATAAAGTACAAAAACTTATAAAAAATTTTAAATTAATTTAACTAAACATCTAATCATCTTAAAATTTAGTCAATTTGTGCAAAAAATATTAATTTAAATTTAAAAAATAATAATATTCGAACTCATCATTTTCACATTGCATGGCGGGTAAAATAATCAAAATTCCTCTTAAACACAAAACTCAAATATTATGTATACATATCGCATAACACGTAATTCAACTATTATGCATTCATATCACAAATATATTTATATATGTGTGTATAATGAAAGTGTAAATATAATAAATGCATATTAAATATAAAATATTTTGCAAAAAAATTGTGAAATGTGTTATAAACTTCTTTTTTTGTGTGTTAGACACATACAAACACTAAAAATTCATTAAAATTTTTAACTTTAAATCTCATATATATAAATATAAAATTAGTGACATTGAGTCAATTCATTTCTCATCCAATGAGTTATAAACTTTCAAAATAAATTTATTAACTTATAAAAATATTTATGATCTCTTTTAACTGATTGTTTAAGTGTGTTCAAATTAATTTTAAGAGCTTCATGGATTGGCCCAATACCTATTTATATTCAAACAATTAGCGCTGTTGAAGCAAATTTTAATCCAAATTTGATCCAATTATTTTGGATCTTTAACCAATAAAAGATTCAATGGATGTTATCAGATTAAAAAAGTTCAAAATTCGAAATAAATGAAGCGAATATGGATATAACTCGATCCGATCCATTAATAATTCGAATCCGAATATATTGAACATTATACATATATATACACATAGTCCTATAGTAATGTCAAAATATATATTTGGATGAAAGAAGTAATGAACTCTTGGGCAATATATGAAATCATATATTTTTTATATAAATTGTTAGATTTTGAGTTTATTTATATCATAATTATATCACTTATTTTTTAATTTTTATAATAAAAAATTGTGTGGAAAGAAAAATGAGTAAGAACCGAATGCCATAATATAGCAAGAATACAATACAAATCTCGATTTGATTAAAATGAGTTTATTTTTAATAAAACTTTGAGTTTATAGTTACTTGATTAAGAATCATATATAACTATGCATTTATAATATCAAATAAGTACTATTATTAGCAATTGAACCTAAAATATAATGATCTGGTAAATGAATGTGATTGAGTTAAATTCTATTGCTGCTTTTAAGTGATCAATAGACTTGAAAATTTATTCATTAATTTATTATGTATTTTTTCTAAGGATGAACGTTTTGAATTTGGACTCTACTAAATTTTTAGAAAAATAATAAATATATGATGATTTTTGAAATATTCAAATTTGAGTTTTTTTGAATATCCGATTTTTATTTGAATCCGGATATGATTATATCAACTACAAATTCGATGGATCTTGGATCAGATTTGGATCTAACATATTACTTCCGGATTCAAACTTGAATTTAGCATGATCCAATCGAAATCCGACTCATTGATAGCCCTACAAACAACAATTTTCCAGCAACATGATTGGGCCCAAATTATATCATTCATACGGATGGGCCATTCAGCACAATTAGGGATGTCAATGGAGCGAACTTTAATCCAAATCTAATCTGAATTCAATTCGATAATTTAGGATTTTTAATTAATAAAAGATTCAACGTATACGATTTGATTAAAAAAATCTATAATTCGAAATAAATGGAGCAAATATAAATTTGACTTGATCTGATCCATTAATAATTCGAATTTAAATATATATATATATAGTATTGTACATATATATACGTAGGGTTCTATAACACCACCAAAATAAATTTTTTGATAAAAAAAATAGTGATAAGCTCCTATGCAATATATTAAATCAGTTGATTTTCATATAAAATGTTATATTTGAATGTTATTTACATCATAATTGAATCACTTGTTTCTCTAATTTTATAACAAAAAATTATATTGAAAAAATAATGAGCAAGATCTTAATATTGTAATATAAAAGAATGTAATACAAATCTCAATTTGATTGAAATGAGTTTTTTTTTTTTAATAAAACTTTAAGTTTATAATTAATTGATTAAAAAATCAAATATATATGCATTTATAATGTTAAATAAGTACTATTATCAGTAGTAGAACCTAAAATACAATGATATGATAAATGAATGTAATTAAGTTATATTCTATTATTGCTTTTATATGATAAATAAACTTGAAAATTTATTTATTAATATGTAGTGTATATATTTTTTTAAGGATTAATGTTTTGAATTTAGATTCTACTAATTTTTTAGAAAAATAACAAATATATGATTTTGGGGAGTATTCGAATTCAGATCTTTTTTTGAATATCCAATTTTTATATGGATTTGAATATGATTATAACAGTTAAGATTCTTTAGAATTTTGGATCGAATTCAAATTTGGATCTAGCATGATCCAATCCAAATCTGGCCTACTGATAGCCCTAGACACAATTACAAAATATAAAGCTTCACTCTTTTTTCTTTCTTCTTTTTTTTTTTTTTGATAAGTCATATAAAGCTTCACTTGAGCTAATATTTTTATTTTCATTTTATAGGGCATACTTATCTAAGGAATTGATAAGTTCTTTTTTTTTATGTTTTATTTATAATTTTACGCATGTAATATTAGTGAATTGATTGATCACTCAATAAGATATTAATAAGTTTAATTGTATTTGAGCTTACATATATATATATATATATATATAAAATCTATAGAAGTACAAATTTAATAATTGCTTTTCTTTTCATCAAATAAGAGTCTCGTTGTGACTTTAATATTTTTTGTATCATTAACAAAAATAATTTTTAGTTACCAAAAATAAGTAATACCAGTATTATATATAGTTCAAACTAATAGTATCAAATATAATTCAGTAGAAGTAAAATCAAATCATATTTGTACTTACGATTCAAGCGCAAGGTTTGAATTTTTTAGATCAATGATTATACTTCAAGTAATTTAATTTCATTATTCTTAAACTACTAATTTATTTTTTTACAAACCGAATCATAATTTCAATTTAATTTACCTTCCGTTATAGTCGTTTAGTTCCACCAAATTAATACAAGCTATCAAGTACATCATTTTTCCGTTTCTGGATCCTTTCATTGCCAAATTTTCGTTTGCTACTTCTTTTCCAAACATTTAAAAGAAAATTCAAGTTTATTTTATTTATTTATTGGTTAACTCAGGCATTTGCACATCTGACAATAATGGGTACAATGCCTTTAACCCTTCAAGTCTCAATTAAATATACTAAGTTTTACTTTTTAAGTGTTATTTAAATTTATAATGTATCAAAATTTTAAAAAATCATTCTTATCATGTCAGTCATGGCATGTAGCGTCCCCTCTTGGGATAGCACCTACACCGAGGCACCACTTAATTTAGTCTTAAATCTTAATCCATAATACAAGCAATAAGTCCATCAAAAAAAAAATTTCTCAAAACTTATCAAAGATAGCAACGAATTTAATCTTAAACAAACCTTAACAAAAAGTACAATCTATATACATAACAGATCCCATCATCCATCATTACATCATACATATGACAAACCTTAAGTCCAAATATGACATATCACAATATATCTAAGTTTAAAACTTAGCATACGAGTGATCCCATAAACAGATATAAACACATATTCTATTACAAAACATATATACTCCAATCCAAGCCTAAAGTTCATCTTCATCACCTACTTCTGTCAGAGAAAATCAATGAAAATACAGAAGAGTAAGTCCAAAGGACTTAGTAAGTGATAACAATCAGTAATAGATCATAAGGGCTCTATTAAAGAGGAAACATTTTGACAAATCATAATATAACAGTCAATGCAATCAGAACATGAACATAACAGGATACATGCATTAACAATTCAAGATTATTAGTAGGTACTAACTTGAGAGTTGTGACTGCCGGCTCCCATGGCCTGGGATCATCTCAACCAGATTAGTTCAACAAGAATGGTTTGTCTCAATTGAATTAGTTCAGGAGGAAATGCAAACGGCTCGTTCGGCTTGGATAACAGTCCAATCTAGACCAAGAAACTACACCATCCTTGTTGCTCCATGAGCGAAATATGAACAATCGAAATATAATCGAAATCAAGTAAACCCAAGTAATATATGCAATCCAACATATCATAACATGACATGCATATTCGATTCTCCTTATTCCGACTAGTCAATCAGTTAGGCAGGCAAGTAGTTAGTTGACCAAACAATTAGTCAAATAGTTAGGCAATCAATCAATCAAATAGTCAGTCGATGAATAGGTCAATCAATCAGATAGTTGGCCAGTAGGTCAATCAATCAGTCATATCAGCACGTCCTGAGCATAACAGCTATGAACAACTTAATGGCTTGTCCCAAGCTTAACAATTGGGAACAACTTATCGGCTTGTCCCGAGCTCAACAGCTAGGAATAACTTATCACAATCCATTAGTCAGTCTTACCAAAGTGTTACAGCTTGGTACACAGTAGATGCCTATATAGACTGTACGGTGCATTGTGGATACTTAAGTAGGCCGCTTAGCGTATCACTAACACCTAAGTGAGTTGCTTGGCATATCCCACGTATCTAAGCATTCTACTAGGATTGGCACTTGGCCCAACAATTCCTCATACATATAACAAGTGTTAATTAATAGTTTGCTGACAAGGCAAAACAATAACAGTTAACAAATTCGAATAAGCCAACATAGCCACATAACGATGTACGAATAAACAAGTGTGCCAACCAGGTAGCAGACAACAATACAAATGATAACAGATAACAAGACAATAACAAGTACCGATCGAGAACAATTACAAAAACAATAACAGTAAGAAGTTTGGGGCGCCAAAATAGATAGATTTCATAATCAATATCAAAAGATAACCCTCGTATGGATATTCCAATTAGTTAACAGATAACGTTCAAGATTTTGAACAGTTCACAAATTTCAAAAAACATGATTCAATATAGTATAGAAACAAGAACCCTCACAGGGGTTTATCACAAAGACAAATAAATGTTAGATGTGCCAAATTGGCAGACCCTCACAGAGTTCAATAATTAACAAAGTGCAATAATCAAATCAAGTACCAAAGTGATAGATCCTCACCTCCATAACCTCAAAAAACGCAATCATAGTCAGTAATTTACTGGTTTGAGGTACCCACTTTTTTATCACCTAACCAATAGAGTATATCTACAATTAAAATCCTTATTCATCTTTAAATAAATATAATTATAATATTAGCAACCTCAAAATCACCAATTTATCAATTACAATAATTAAGATTCGATTGGCACTAGTAAAAGGGCATAATCAAGTTCTTAATTATATAATTCACCTCATATCATTGTCCCAAATCAAAATAACAACCTAATTATCTTAACTAACCCAATTATTGTTATTTAGGTCTCAAATCCATAAAATTAGGATTTTTAACACCTAATCCACTTATTTAACCAAAATTATCACATAATATACTAAATTCGAGTCCACTAAACGGTTAAAATCATACATGCATGGTTTATAAGTTCAATTCTTATATCAATTCTTCATTCTCTTTGACATAATATAAAATTTAGGGTTTTAATCCTTTAAGAAACTCAATTAATCCAAAATTATCATAGGATATTATAAATCTGGATCCACAAGTTACAAGATTATACATGCATGGTCCATATCCTATTTCCCATATCAAAATCTATATCAATTAGTTATATTCTCTTGGCAATATTCAAGATTTAGAAAGAAGTAAATGGTACAAGACTCAAGACCCAAATTCGGTCGTTACCTCAAATTTTCTTATCGGGACTCTAAAGTCACAAACTAACTACACCACCTTAATTATTGCAATGAGGCGAAGATTCTGCCTCTATGCCACCGCTGTCACTGCCACCGAAGATAGTCAACATCACCACCGTTCAATGCCTTTCAGCTCAACAAACACAACCCCCACATCAGTTTCTCCAATCTCTATCAAATTGACCTTCAATTGTCGCCTAAAAGTTGCTGGGTTTCCCTTACCACCACATCAATTTTTGCTAAATTCCATCGCCACTGGTGGTCCGTTCGAGAATCTAAAAGAATTAGCTTGATCCTTGAGCTGAAAGCTTCAAAATCCACACCTGGGTTGCGTTTAACAATTGTTGAAAACCTACTCCCATCGAGCTCTACTGTGGCTAGATTTTTTATTACCTTTTCCCAGTGATTCTCTGATTATCTCTACCTACATGTGGCATCATCATTTTCCTAAGGTTGAGATGAAGGTAATGGTCGGGTATGATTCTTCATCTGAGTTGTCGTTGGTGTTGATCACCAAAGAGAGAAGGGATGGTGTTTTAGTGAGGAAGAAAAGAAAAGTGAGGGTGGAACTGAAAATTCTCTATTCATAAAATTAATCTTTTCATATTCGCATATTTACCCCCAAAAGTTTTAGTCAACTTTCAATTAAGTCCTTCAAAATTTGTCATCTATTCAATCCGGTCCCTCAACTAATTGAGTGCCTAACCTTGGCGTATTTGACCAAAAGAAATTCCATACAAACCCCCAAACTTTCCAAAGGTTGGTCAATTAAGTCTTCCCAATTTGCAATTCAACACCAAAACTTTCAATTTTCTTGCAATTAAGTCCTTTTCATTTATTTTTCGAGTCCTAAACTCTGACCAACTAATTTCTTAATTTGTAAATCTAATTTTTCAAAAATAATAAATTTTAGGGGTGTTACATGGCACACCTTCAATAATATCTAATGTACCACTAATTAAATAAAAATTAAAAATTGACGACACTTTCAATGGCACGACATTTAGGAGACACGATCCGCGACGTATCAATATGTTTTGAATAAATAGAATTTTTCATATATGTTTAAATATATATGGGTGATAAAATATTTAACTAAAAAGTATTTTTCTAATTATTTTAAAAAGAAAAAAGGGTGATACCCCATTCAAAATATTCACTCTTTCTATTTTTTATGACAGTAAAAATTCTCTCCCTTGAAATTCATGATATACTTATGACATTAGTACATTTTCAATATATTAATATAAATTTATTTTTTCTTTACACTTGCACTAATATATCTTCATAAATTTATTATTAATTATATATATTTACATGTGTAAAATTCACATTGAATGAGTCGATAATTTTAAATAATTTATAAATTATTCTTCTTCTTTCATTTTTTGAGACATATTTTCAAGACAATACTCTCTACTAAATGTGTGTTGACAAGACAACACCTTGAAACTATTAAATCTTCATTTTTTAACGTTGGATTAGTTATAATGCGGGCTCCGCCTATTTGGGACTTTGTGCCAATCTATTTATGTTCTTTATCCAATTGGAAGGTAGGACTATGGGTCCTAAATCCCAAAACACAACAAGAAGTGACAGAAGAATATTAGGTAGGTCTCAACTATAACTCTCCAATACTCAAATCATATAGGTATACAAAACATACATTATGCAATACAGGTCATAACGTAGGAAGGTTTAGGGTGACTAGAATGTAACCGATGACAGACTAGGGATTGAGATATTTATGAGATGAAGTAATGTACGGAATCGTTATTTTCAAATTTTACGATCTTGCTTAGGATTCTCCATATGTCTAAAATACATTGTCTAGATTATTTAGAGGCTGTTTAGTTTCATTTCCTCACTCTATCTTCATATTTTCTACTATTCCAAAAATAAAAATCATCACATTTTACACATTTTCACACAAGATCATCATCATTTTCATTTTCATTTTCAAAACACATTCTCTAATAACAAATATATCTTCTCCCAATAATCTATATATCTTCTCTCTTTATTTCGTTATTTCTATCTTTCTCCACCTACAACCTATTAAAACTAACATAATCATTACATTTCCCAATATTTTATCCAAATACATTTTTATTTTTACATCACATCACATAATTAATTTTCACTAAAATAAAAATACTAGAAACTGAAATTAAATTGAAAATGAAAATGAAACCAAAAATATCCAAGTTATCTTTCAAGTCACACTTATAGGTCAGCCATATTAGATCATGTGTATCCGGGTCTCAAGGGTTTTTTGATCATTTCCTTCTCTAGCGAGGGCCATTTTAGTCACAACAATATTTCCTTATATTGGGTCATACTTTATACTATACAAAATTCTATATATAAGTAGGATTGTATCACAAAACTTTTAACAAATAAAAATTATCATATATGCACTATACTAGGTTGTGTGCATATTAGCTTGTGTGTATCATAACTCAAAGTTTGATCAAGTTGGAACCATAGGGGATCATTTGCTTGAAATGGTGTAATTTCAAGTAATATACAAACAAATAGATATATTTTAAACTCATTAAATAGAATATTTTAATTTTATATTTAGTTAGTATGATTAGTATATAAATAAATTAAAATATAATATATAAATATATTATTATATCCTTAATACTTTTTAATAAGTTTTTTACAATTTCTTCATTTTTTTTCCTTTCTTAGAAACATAGTTTAATTGAAAATAAAATAAAAAATAGACTTTATTATATTTTTATAATTTTTATCAAAATTAATCAAGCATTGTCTTTCTTAATTCATTTTTAAAAGTCATAATAAATATTAAGAATTTTTATTAATTAAAATAAATTTAATTAAATATGTATCACACTTTATCAAATCAAGCGAAGAAAGACTAAGAAAAAAACGAAGCCAACTTTAAATTGGAAGGAACTCCTTTGATCACTTTTGACTTGGTATAACTTTTCTTTCTCATATACGTTCGACAAAGTCCAAGCCCTGTCAAATCTTCGATACTCCCAAAAATCTTAACAAGTTTTATTCCACATATTAATTAATTAATTTCACGGTCTTTATTGAATTTAAAAAAATAATCCCAAAAATAAAATAAAAGCTGCTCGAGTTCCCATAAGTGGGGAGATTTTTAGGATTATTTAATACCCAAATTAGGTGCGATTGGATTGTTGTTTCTATCGGATCTCATCCATCAAAGCCAAATAGAAAGCATAGAAATAAATACATCTAGATTACAACACGACGTATGGGGCAGGCAAACTTCAAAGTAAAATAAGATGTTGTTTGGTTGGATTGACAACATGACATGGGATCCCATCCCATCTCATCCCATCCATGAGCCACTTGAATGGTATTCGTATAGTGCTTGCACAAGTAAAAAAAGATTTAATCAAATTTGGCAGATATTCTATCAGTGATTTGATTTTGATCATTCGGTTGGCCGCTGTCAAATTTTTCTTTTGCTTTTTCTTTTGGATGGGATTCTATTTTCATGGCTCTGCGGATGAAACAGTCAGCCATATCTCCAACATGAAATTAATCAAATTTAAATTTTTAAAGGTTTTTTTTTTGGTTTGGATATTTCAATAAAATAAATACTTGTGATGCTCTGAGACTGGTTTATTTTAATGCTCACTGTGTATGATTCACTTTTAGTTTGTGTTAAAACTATATGATTAGTTGCAGCATATTAATAATTCTTTTCAAGAATTATTTTTTTAATATTGTGTTATAAATTTTTGCTAGTTTTTTATACCGAATCGTAATATGGAATCATCTCCAAAAATTTTGGTCAAAGCAAGCATATAATGTGCGTGAAGACTTCCTAAAACTACAAGAATAACATTTGATAAAGAAACTCAATCTTAAGTGAAATAAATATTGTGACTTTGATTTTTTTCAATAAAATCATCATACAGTAAATCAACAAAATTAAAAATGATGTCTCTTTCTCCTTCAAGTTTGTCTACTATGATATCAAAATAAATATGATCTCTATCAAATATTCATAACGCTTTAACTAGTACATTAAATATATATCATGATTCTTCTGTATATCAATAATTGCGTGCAATTAACCCCTTCATTCCTTTATTTTTTGGAATGATGGGGGTGAATAATATATAATTTATGTATGTATTTTGTTTATAATATTTAGTGTGAGATCATAAGAGACTTAATTATGTAATATATAGAAAATGATACAAAATTGAGATGCACAATTTCACTTTTTTGGATTAGAGTGGTTTTTGATTATCTACTTGTTGAAGTCAATCTCCCAAAGGAAATTAACAAAAATGATCAAAAGTTTGAATGCAATCAAGTTTTATTCTTTGCCCATTTGTTTGGTAAACCATCTTCATAAGGTTGAAACTTTGACTGTAAATGAATACCTTAGAAGCTCAATAAAAAGGTTATATTAGGCACCATGCTCAAGATTCCTTTGTATAGTGTAAGATTCGACTCTATTAATCAAGATAAAGCCTAAATGTTGGCACTGATAAATTGATTAAATGACATGCATAGTTTATAAATTTATATGTACAATTTGAAATTCCAACATGAATAACCTTAAATGTCACTCATGATTTTATGGTCAACAATCTGCACTCAATCTTCAAACAAAACTATGCTGCTCTCATAGGTTTGTCTATTTTCATGTAGCAAATTTAACACATCAACTTAATTATCAAATTTTGATGGAAATATTTTTAACACATATGTTTTTAAAATTAATCCTAAAATTAAAATCAAATTCAACTGTAATAATCTTAAAGTTTTAAGTTATCAAGCAACTTGTGTATTGATGCCAAAAAGAATAATTTTTCAAAGCATCAATTGAAAGCAAAAACGTAATCTTGTATTTTTTTTTTATGATCTCTCTCCTCCACAATTTTTACAAAGTTTTTTATATGACTAAAAGTCCCACTAATTGGGATCATAACCACCCACTAATTCACTAATTATTGGCATACAACTGAATCAATGAAGTGAAACCATGTGTGGCCCATGTCTCTCCTTTTTTAGATTAGATGCAGCTCAACTTTTCCCTTGGGTGTAGCTCAGCTTCCTTGAGTGAAGCTTAGCTACCTTAAGTGCAGCTTGGCTTCTCTAAGTGAAGCTCAGCTACTGTAGTGCAACGCGGCTACCTTGAGTGTAGCTCAGCTACTGTAGTGAAGCTCGACTTCCTTGAGTACAGCTAAGCTACTGTAGTGAGGCTCCTTGAGTGCAGCTCAGCTGCTGTAGTGAGGCTCAGCTACTGTAGTGAAGTTTAGCTTCCTTGAGTGCAGCTCTGCTTCCCTGAGTGTAGCTCAGCTAGTTTAATTTATCTCGGCCCATCATAGGAAGTCTTGGTTGGGCTGGAGCTTAAATCTTCTCTTTAGCTTGAGCTATTACATCCATATCATATCTCCCCTCAAAATGTAGTTCAAAAGTAGTTTGAACTACAACCAAGTCCGTGCTAAAGGTAGATTAAACTTAATCTTTGATAAGATGAAAAGGACAACTTTATTTTGTTGCCATCAATTTTATCGAGACTAGTGATGCATTGCCGGGGTGAATAGCCAGACAATTTTTGATTTTGCTACGATCTAATTGAAGTTGCTATGTAACTTTGATTGCTATCATCAATTGCCGAGATGCCAGGAAATTGCTGAGATGACTTCCCATGCAACTTTAATTTCATTACCATGCAATTGGCGAGATGACGTGCAATTGTTGTGCAACTTCATTGTCCCATAATTACCAAGATAAAGTGTTGAGATGAAAAGGCCTTGAATTTTGTTGCCATCATTTCTGCCAAGATAAGCTACCTTGCAACTCATTTGATTTTATTTCCATAATGGATGAGACGCGTTACTGTGCAACATTAATCTTATTTCCATAATTGCCTAGCTGTGGTATCACTGAAGTGATGCTTTGCCGAGTTGAATGATATTGCTGAGATAGTGAAAGTTAATTTTGTTGGTTTTAACAGCAAACAAAATCTCAGCGTTGCCTCCCTTTAGTTCCTCACCTGTCGATGTGTTTCCTATAGCCGAGTCATCTAAATAGAATAATCCTCTTGATGATGCAACACTAGCCAAGATAACTGCTTCTAATGTCACAGATACTGCTCCTAGTGCGGCAGAAGATTTTTCCACTTTTCCATCATCCTGAAATTAATGCTAGTTAGGATATCTAGTATTGAAGGGACCAACTTTTCTACGAACCGCTTACTTTGTATATGTTATCTGCTATGCCATGGAGAATTGCTCTTTGCCTCCTTTTGTAGTTTTTGAATGAAAAAATGAAGTGAATGGAATTTTTTTTACCACATATTGCTTGTTAAGAACACGTTTGAACCAAGTGTTGGCATAATCTTTACCCAAGATTTAGCTGCGCATTTGATGGCTCAATCAAGTTTATAAGCTCGGCTTAAGATCCAGTTGTGGTGTTAATTATCTATCCAAGCCCCCCCTTCCCCCTTTTTTTACGTTCACCCTTCCATCTAGTTGGCTCATTCGATTTGATTTTTGTTGGACATTCGTTCTTTGTTGGTTAGCTCATTTGAGCTAATTTTACTTTGGCATTTGCTCTTTTTTTGCTTGGACATTCATCCTTTGCTAGCTCATCTGCGTTGATTTTACTTTGCCATTTGCCCTTTTTTGCTTGGACATTCGTCTTTTGCTAGCTCATCTGAGCTGATTTTGCTTTGGCATTTGTCACTTTTTTGCTTGGACATTTGTCCTTTGCTAGCTCATTCAAGCTTATTTTGCTTTGGCATTCGCAATTTCACTTGGACATTTGTCCCTTGTTGATTAGCTCATTGAGCTAGTTTTACTTGGGCATTCGCCATTTTCACTTGAACATTCATCCATTGTATTTAGATCAATTGAGCTTATTTTAGTTTGGCATTTGTCATCTTCACTTGGACACTCATCCATTGTATTTAGATCAACTAAGATGATTTTAGTTTGGCATTCATCATCTTCTGTTAGACATTCATCCATTGTATTTAGATCAGCCAAGTTGTTTTCAGTTTGGTATTCACCATCTTCTCTTGGACATCATCCATTGTATTTAGATTAGCTAAGCTAATTTTAGTTTGGCATTCGCCATCTTCACTTGGACATTTGTCCATTGTTTAGCTCATCCGAGCTGATACTTAGCATTGGAGAAAAAACAAATGACTGAACTTCAAAATAACTTTACAAGAAATCAAAACTACTCAGGACTAAACTTATAATTACTTTATCAATTTACTATGATTTTAACTTTGCATTACTAATATCAAACTTTTTTTCTTCACTTAATAATTTGATAACTAAGATATGAGTCAAATTAAAAGGTTTTGTAAACTTATACACTAATATTGATCTTAACTTTGTAATTATTTTATATATTTATTTTAATTTTTAATTTTTTTTAATCTTTACTATCATAGTTTTGTCTTGACTTAATTGATTTTTAATCAAAAACTAAAATTAAATAATATTTTTTTAATCCTTGGCAACTAATATATTATTTAATTTTTTATATTTTAAGTTTTAACTTAATATATACTCATTCTCTTTTTAAGTCTAAAATAATCTTAAAGTATTATAATTTTTAATTTTTTCAAACAACTTTCAAGCCATTAATCTTGTGTTCTATGTCATTCTCATATATTTTTAATTTTTAATGCAACTACCTATTAGCTTTTAATCGCATAATATTTTCTTTTTTTAATAAAGTACACGATCATATTCATAGATTTTTATTTTTGGATGTTTTAATTTTTTTTAACTTCTTGCTGAATAATTTTAAAATTTATTTTTTTGTGATATAATGTATATGAGATGTTTTATATTGTGTAAACTTTTAAATACTAAATTTTAAAACTTTAAACTTAATTTTATTAATTCCTTGATATTTTTACAATATTTTTATTTTTATATTATTATTTTAGTTATATTTATAATTTAATAATTATATTAATATATAATAATTTTAAAGAATCCGTACATAACACATGAATAATTCTAGTTTTCTCATATAAGATGAAATTTAATATCTTTAAAAAGTTCTTCAATTGAAGGACTTTTGAAAGGCACGTGTTTGTCGGCCCACATAAATAGACCCAAAATTACATGTTTGTTCTTCTAGAATACTAATTCAATCATAGAGGGATGTGGCATTCTTTAGAGTGATCAAAACCAAATTAATTCAAACAAAACCGATTAAATCGGCGGAAAAAAAATTAAAAATTGATAAAAAATCAATTAAATCAAATTTTTTTTTGGTTTAAAAATTGAAAATCAAATGGTTTGGGATAGTTTTCGATTGGCAAAGTCAAAACCAAATCAATAATATATTACTAAAATACTTATTTTTATATGTTTGGCCAAAAATACCTTAATTTTTTCCTTATTTCCTTCCTACCCAAACTCAATTTTTAACTTAATTCTCTCTTCTCTTTCTTGGATTATATTTTCCTTTTAATGATAAAAGACAAAGTTCATACGTTGCGTACAAAATCGTTCTTACAAGTGAATTTATCAAAGAAATGTAATGGGTTTTGTTTTATCTATACTTAAAATTTGAAATTAAAAAAAAACACAAAAAAATTAAACAAAACATTGAACCAAACCAAATGGTTGATTTTATACCAAAATTGATTGATTTGGTTAAGTTGAAATTTTTCTCAAAATAAAATCAAATCACACCATCAACACCCCTAGCATTCTTTAGTCAATATCTAAAGTGATTAACTAAAATTGAGAGAAGTTAGAGTAGATACTACAGTATCTCGATTGTTTCTCTTGTCTCATCGTCCCTTGTCTCATCGTCTATCTTGCAAGGCCCCTTGTCTCATCTTGCTTTTTTAGAAGTCGAAGAATCTTGATTTCAACAAGAGAACGCATGGGGCTCATTTTTGAAGTGGCTGGGAAATTGAAGAAGTGGTATTACTACCGCTCTCAAAAAGGAATCTTTGGTTAATGCTTGAAAAGCTTATTGCACGATTTGTAAGAAGTTGGCTTTGGGAAGAGGAACTTCATTTTAATGCGGTAGCTCAAGTTATGGGTGGAAGTCGCACTGTTGTATAGCTTTAATTTCAATGAGTTGTTCTTGTATAGAGGAGTATCTATTGCATTAACTTCTTGAACTCAGGATTTTGTTTATAGTCCTAATTGCAATTTTTCACATGCTATCTCATTGCTTTAAATGATGTTAAATTTTGTCCTCTAATTCTATTGGAAGAGGAAGAAGATGTTGAGATAATCTAGAAGTGTACCCCTCTCTCTCCCCTATTAAGATTTCTTTTCTTAAAAATATAATAAACTTGTCACTATCTGTGTAGATAGAAAAATATTTCATGGAATTGGATCTTTTATAATTAAAAATGCACTTGAACATCATCACAAATATTAGTCTAAGGACTCTAACTGGCCAATTATACATGATATGAATGTAATAGACTGAGCTAAAGAGAAGATCCAAGCTTCAGCCCAACCAAGACTTCTTATGATGGGTCGAGATAAATTAAACTAGTCGAGCTGCACTTAGGGAAATAAAGTTGCACTTAAGGTAGCCGAACTGCACTTAAGGAAGCTGAACTTCACTACAGTAGCCGAGCTGCACTCAAGGAAGCTGAGCTTCACTACAGTTGCTAAGCTACACCCAAGGTAGCTGAGCTTCACTTAGGGAAGCCAAGCTACACCCAAGGGAAGAGTTGAGCTGTATCTGATCCAGGAAAAGAGAGACATGGGCCACACATGGTTTCATTTCATTGATTCAGTTGTATGCCAATAATTAGTAGATTAGTTGGTGGTTATGATCCCAATTAGTGGGACTTTTAGTCATATAAAAGACTTTGTAAAAATTATGGAGGAGAGAGATCATAAAAAAAAATACAAGATTACTTTTTTGCCTTCAATTGGTGCTCTAAAAAATTATTCTTTTTGGCATCAATTTAGCGCCATCTATGGGAAATAGATTAAGAGTTAGGATGTGAGGAAATGACCGATTCTGGAGATAATATAGAGACAGTATGAGGATAATGATGCTGAGTGAGCAAACAGCCATAGCTGCCACAACCCTGACTCTATTGCTTGCGGTACCAACGGCTATTACAAGAGGAGTAATTGACCTAATACCTCCGATGGTGGGACAAATGACCACTAAGCAGTTGGCCAACTTCTTGTGGTCGACGTTTGGTATCATTGCTTCTACTCAATCCACCTGAATACACGCAACACCCCTGCTGATGCCGCCAAGCCCTATGGTCATTCCATATCTACCGAAAGTTGCACCCATTATAACATCTCCTGGTCCAATGCCTTTTACCACCATCTTGGGGTTGGTTAACCCCATATTTTCGGTAAGGGTGACAGCCATATTGGTGGTACCTATACCTGTAGGAAAAACTACCGCTTAAAGTCCCAAGACAACCCTTATTTTGGGAGCAGTTACACAAGATAGGGTGATAGCTGGACCGCCTTTCCGCAATAATCCGGGGTTGTTTATGGGCAGAGGGTAAAAGGAAATGGTGACGCCAATAAGGGGAGTATTGGATAAGCCAGTACAGACAGGGTGCATTTGCGGTTTGCCTAGGGAGACAAACATGAGGATCCCTACCTATATGGATGGGGATGCAAAAGCGGTAATGGAAAGTCAGGTGTCGGTGAGGCATGGGCTAGAAAGGAAATAGAAGCCCCAAGCTAACTTGGTAGTGGAGATGGAGGAAATGAGAAGGGAGTTAGGTGAGATGAGAAAGAAGACAGAGGGAAAACTAGGGGAAGAGGTTAAAGATTCGCCTTTTGTTGGAGTCATACTGTAGGATCTCTTCCCAAAGAATCATAAGTTTGTTATATCAATTTTCGGATGGAGTGAAGTATAGAACCTTTCTTAATATTCTAAGAAGAGTTGCTTAGAGGTGGTTTAGGCAATTGCCATCTAGGTCCATTCATATATTTGACAAATTTACCCAAAAGTTTCTACACTATTTCATTAGTACCAAGCAATACCGACGGAGTGCACAGAGCCTGCTCTTATTTTGGCAGGGAGAGAGCGAAAGCTTAAGTTTTGTTAGGCGATTCACTATAGCTACTCTAAAGCTCCCATCAACTACTTCTGAGTTGTTGAGCTATGCTTTATTCAAGAGCTCCATCCTAGCCTTTTCTTTAGGTCTTTGAGCAGAAGATAGACTTGCATATGGTTATGATGAGCTCCTACGATAAGCATAAAAGTATATTCACAAAAAATAGGATTGTGAAGCAAATGAGGAGTTTAGGGAAAAAAAAAAAGGGAATGAGGGAAGATCCTACTAAAAGAGGCCATAGGTGAAACACCGTTCAATTTGGTTCATGGCATGGACATTTTGATCCTAGTAGAAATCGGGATAGAGTTTCGTTGAGTATCGTCATATGATCTTGAGAAAAATGACAAGCTACTCAAGGTTTCTTTGGATATGGTAAAAGAAAAGAGAGAAAATGCTTGCCTCAAGATGGCCAACTATAAACAAAGGATGCATACAACTTTCAACAGAAGGATTAAGCCTTGTAGCTTTCAAATGAGAGATTTGGTACTAAGGAGAGATAATGCATTAGGAAATGTAGAAAAGTTGGGACCAAATTGGGAAGGACCTTATAAAAGACTTATCAAACTATTGAGTTAAATGATCAATAAATCTTCTACATATTGAAAGTAGAGATAGAAAAGATTTTGTAGATAAAATGCAATTATTTTTTGATATTAGAGATAAATAAAAAATATTGTTCTAATCAAGAACATGATTGCAAAAAAATTAGATATTTTTAAAAGGACTAAATAATATCAAATTTAATAATTAAAAATCAAGTTTTACATTTAATTAAAAAACTCAAAATTCTAAAAATTCAAAATTTGGTCAAAATTGTATAATTATGATTTTCACATCATTGTGTTATATATAATAGTATAGACAGATAGATATATTTTAAATTTTGACTGAAACAAAATTAGAGATAAGATACAATTATATCGATTAGAAATAATAATCAACAAATAATGAGAATTTTTTGAATGAATTAAAATGTTCAAAATTCCAAGAATTTATTAATTGAATAAAATTGCATAATTATGAATTCCACACAATTATACTATATACAATAATATAGATTTGAGGACTTTTAGGCAATCCAACACGCATGTCGGTGAATAATACATTGCAAAACTTCGCATTCTATGTCTACTAGGAATTTGAGCACCACAAACTTATAATATACTCCACACTCAATAAATTCAATACTATTCAATAAAAAAAATAGTTACAAATGCAACTACTTACAATCCAATAATTTGTCATAAATTTAGGGTCATAAATGAATTGAGTTGAATTTAATACATTGATTTTTTAATTTTTATCAAATTTTAAAAGTTAAATTTGAGTTGAATCGACTACTAATTGAATTGAACTTGAATATAAAATTTTAATTAGAATCGAACACGAGTAACTTGTTTTTTTTCTTATATTTTAATTAATCCCTTCGAGATTGAATTAAATTTTAAATTTTGTTAAATAAAGAATATCTTTAAATTTAATTTATTATATTCAACAAATCAAATTCAAATAAATTTTTTAATAAAGGATCCGTGGTATCCCGGAGCACTTCAACAAATTCAATTTGTTTTTTTGACCCCTTGATTTGGATATTGCAAAAGGCATGGAGTGACCTGTTGTGCTCGTGAGGGGAAAGCCTTGAATGAACGTCGTGAAATTTATGGAGCAGTAAAGCAGACGCAACGCAAGTGGAACTTGCGAAGGGATTGTCAAAATCTTTTTGTGGGCCCAAATCTACATTTTTCAGATTCTGTTGAGTGCCTGTTTGGCTACAGAAATAGGAACGCTCCATCATTTGTGTGGTTCGGCGGCCTTTCCACTTTCCCTTTTGAAGCCGCCGGTTAAGGTTTGTGTTTGGTCTCGGGATTTTTCTTTTCTTTTGAAATTTTTTGTCAATATAAAGGCAGACCACTGGATTTCTTGAAGTCACCCAACATGTCAATGAAAAGAAACTTCATACTCCATTCCTCCTTTTTCTTTTTCTTTCCAAATAAGTCTCGTTACTGAATTTTTAAATTCTTTTATTACTAACAATATTAATTTTATTCTAAATTAAAATAATAGAATTTTTTTAAGAAAATTATGAACTATTTCTTGTTCCTCATTGTTTGAAACATACTTTTATAAAAACAAAATCATTGATACGTGCACGATAGGATATTATCTTATTTGATTCGTAAAGTTAATAATCAACAAAGAAAATGAATATCGAACATTGAAATTAATTTAAATTTTATATTTGACAACAAATTCAAATATTTATTTTTAATAAATAATTATTAATAATTAATGAAATTACATCATATTTTGGAGGGTGATATAAAAATTATTTTAAAAAATAAAATTCAATTTTGAAACACAAAAAAATGATATAACAATGCATTTGGAATTATAAGTGGCATAAAAGAAAAAAATTAAAATGGGATTGAAGAAACACTAAATGTCCTTTCGTGACACTTATCAAATTCCCAATACAAATTTAATTTATAATAGAATAATAATTTGAAACATTCTTTCTGTATTTCTTGAAGAAAAAAAAAAGTTATTTTTAAAATTTGTTAGGGTGTAAATTCCAAATCTCACATATATAAGCATGGGGTGATGTCACTTTAATTAATTAACAACTCAACCTTTAGAAAAGGAAGTTGAGTTATTATATCTTTTAACTAGATATACTTTATTTATTATTTTGGTACCAGTAGTAAATTTTAGCCATTGAATTGATTATAATATAGGATAAATAAATGGTGCTGATTTCTGCACTTTATATTTTACCTCCAACACTTCATTCCCCCATAATGCTTGATTGAGAATGACTTAATTGCCCTAATTTATTTTAGGTGATATTTTTCATTTTTCATAAGTAAAAGAATATTTTTTCTGACTTCAATATTTTTTACATACTATATTTTTAGCTCTTTTATCTTTCAACTCTTTTTCTTTGTAAATCTTGAAAAACTCTAAAAAACTTGGAGTATTAGGACACTAAAAAATTAATTCAACTCCAAAAAGTACTCAAAATTGTTCAAGCTCACAATATAGAAGATATTTCATACGTTGTTCAATTATGATTGACTTTGATTATATAACTTTTATAGCAGTTGTGTTTATTTTTGCATTTTTAATAGTGAAAATATTTATTTTGATTTATTGTGAAGTTCGTAATATTACTCTTTTATTTGATGGATATCTACACAACAATGATGGTTGTATTTTCTCTTAATGAATTAATTATGGTTTTTTTAATATATTTTTTAATATTTGTGTGTTATGCCAAACAAATTTCAATTTTTGCCCTATATATTTGAAATTATTAAATATTGAATGGTTTTTTGAGGACAAGAGATTGGTTTAGTATTTAGAAAAAAAAATAATAAAAAAATTTTAAAAAAGGAATGATAATACTTGTCTTGACCGTATGAACAATAAAAAGGTAGTTAAAATTGTACAATACATCAAATAACCCTATTTCACTATCTTACAAATCTTTGTTATTTAATTTGAGTATTGTATCCTTTTCAACCTTTTTATGTACAATTTTTTTTTTTTTTGGTTCTTTATGTTGTAAACTACAAATTGAATGAGTCCCTTAACATTTTATTAGAAAATGTTGTTTTTCATTATTTATAAATTGAACTCTATGTTATTTAATTTTTTTTATGAACTTGTTTTAACTAGAGAAATATAGATTAATCCATAAAAAGTTATTTTAGAAAAATAGCCTAGAGAAATTGAAGAAAGCTTTAGGTTAAAAATGTAGTATAAGAGTATTGGAGTGAGAAAATAATAATTTCATTTGGGAATGATTGAAAATTGATATAGAGGACTAATAAATTAAAGTATTTGAGTCATTTGCAATCGAAGAATATGAGGACATGAAGTGCAAAAAGTAATATATGGAGTGTAGAAATCAACATCCTAACATTTTTAACTTGTATTATATGAGATGTAGCCCTTCAGTTCAAGTTGAATCAACATGGCAGCCATATCATGTATGAATTTTGAGTCCAAATAAAACTACTTAGACTGGACTAACTCATCCTCCATTTGTATAAATAATCCCAATTTTTATCATTCGGACATATGCAATTTCTAGTGTCTTAATATTTTCTCTATTTATTTTGCAAATTCATGAGTTTTGAATTTATTTGAGTGTCGGAAAGTTTTCATCAGCTTCTCAATAATTCTAGTCTTATATTTGATTTTGGGTTTTGGGTTTGAATAATTAATTGGTTCAAATCCAAAGATATTGAAGTCAAAATCAAGAGAGAAATTTTGAAAAATTGCATTAAGTTAAATTACATAACAACTGCATTCCAAAACACAATAAGTTGGATAAGAGAAAAATTCTTTACTTCACAACTTTTAAAATAGAATGGTCATTCATATTTTCCCAAGACTCCATTGCTCAATTTGATAGTTTTTTGAATAATTTTACGAAGTGCCAAATTTATATGATAATGCTTATATACTATTTTACTTCATTATTGTTATGACACCAATGTTATATTTAAATTTTGAATTTTTGTATGTAAAAATGTGAAAAGAATAATATTTGTAATGTGAAATAAAAAAATTATATTAAATTAGGAAATTACTTTTTTCCCCTACAAATGTTTTTCTTAATTAAAATTAAAACTAAAATAAATAGAACGAAATTTCTATGAAATGGTGCAGTCAAGAAGCCCAAGATCCAAGACCAGTCAACCAGCTGCCCCACTCCAAGGGAATGACCACACGGTTTTTACTATTCCTTTTCCATTTCTTTTAACCCAAATTTCATCCAAACTCTAACAGACAGAATCAATCTGAAAATTACACGTTTTTACACCAAAACCATGTAACCGTACGACATTTCTGCTCCCCAAATCATTAAACAGACCAAAGAAAAATTATATAATAAATAAAAAATATTTTTCTTTTTTCTTTGGAGGTTGAAACTGTCAGATAAAGCGACAAGTCGGATATAATGCGGAGTAGATTTGCAAAGATTTTCCCTCTGTCTCTGCTTTCAGCCTTTTCGCGTCCCCCTAAAGTAGATTTCTTTTTCTCTCTCTGTGATCTTACACAATACCCAACAAAGCCCACGTCCCCATATATATACAAAAGTGGGTATAGTCTTTTGTGTATGTGTATTTTCTTGGCTTCTAAAGCACATTTTGCAGAGGCGTAGAGGGTATAAATAAACGAAGAATCCACGCACGTTTGGTAGTAATAGAGCTGTTTCTGGGTAAGCCCATTAGAGAAAAATGGCTGTGGAGGAACTGGGCAGCGATTGTTCTTCTAGTGATGCCCAAGAATTCCATGTTCTTGCCGTGGATGACAGTTTTGTTGATAGGAAGGTTATTGAGCGGTTACTCAAGATTTCTTGCTGTAAAGGTGTGACTTCTTTTCCCCTTTTTCTTATACAATCTCTCTGAAACATTTGTGTTATTGTTTGCTTTTTTGTTTTGTGTGTGTGTGTTTTGTTCTTGAGGTTATCTTGGTTGGTTGCTGAAATTGATTTTAATGGTAATTTGCAGTGACTGCTGTGGAAAGTGGGAGAAGGGCTCTGCAGTATTTGGGTCTAGATGGGGAGAGAAGCTCTGTTGGATTTGATGTAAGAAAGGAACTATTCTCCTGCCCTTTGTGTTTTTGTTTCTTTGTTCTTATCTCAGAAAGAATGAAGATGGATTCTTTTTTAACTTCTAGTTTGATTTCCATTGGGAGTTGAAACGCCTAGTTGATTTATATGCTTCTTGGGTTTGGGCTGGGAAAGTACTAGGAAAATGAACTTTTATTGCTCCCTAGTTTTAGTTTTATTTGAAATAATTGTTGGTTGATCTGAACTTGGAATCCCATTTGACTGTGATCTTTGAGGGTTTTTGTGACAGTCTTTGTTATATTGGTTCCAGGAATTGAAGGTAAATCTGATAATGACAGACTATTCTATGCCTGGAATGACAGGGTATGAACTTCTCAAGAAGATCAAGGTTGGTTTTCTTTGCATAAGTGGAAAGATAAATGTTTTCACGGCCTTAACTGAGATATGTAGTTTTAAGCCTCTCAGGAGGCTGGAGTTTGTTACCCCCTTCGCTGTGTTGTATTGATGGTGACATTTGTATGGCTTATTCTGTCTGGGCAGGGGTCCTCAAAATTGAGGGAAATCCCGGTGGTGATTATGTCCTCCGAGAACATTTTGACTCGCATTGATAGGTATTTTCACTTGTGGATCTGTTTGCTTGAATCTGATTTGCGTGTAAATTGGCCTATATGGATGCTATATGGGTTTTGCTGCAAAGATTTATACCTAGTTTATATCAAGATTCTTGGGGCCTGTACTCTGTGAATTCTTCTTCAATTGAAATTTTGATATCAGATATGATCCCTTCAGATTAGTTTTGTGCTTCTACAATTGCCTAATAACAGAATTTTGGTTGATCAACTGAAAATTTGAATCTTCCACCTGTTAAACAGAGTCTTTGGTCTCACAGAAAATTGACTACATCTGAACAATCTTAAAAATAAGATTTTGAAGAGATCAGGTCAATCAAGTATCAAACTTGAGCAGAATACTAGGTACTTGCATGATTGTTGGTCTGAGTCTGTTAAAATCTTGGTGGCTACTTGTTATGCTTCAATCTGTTCAAATCTTGAAAATAATGAACAATTGTCTTCTCATCATGTTGGAAATCGAATTATTTGCGTTTAGTGACTCGGCTGATTGCCCATTTTATTCTTGGCTCGATGTTTAGGTGTCTGGAGGAAGGGGCCGAAGAGTTCCTTGTAAAGCCCGTAAAGCTTTCAGATGTCGAGAGATTGAGAGATTTCATTTTGAGAGGGGAGGAGAAGAATGAAAGGAAAGTATCTCGGAAGAGGAAAATGCATAATAACGACTCTTGTTTGCTAATACCGCCGCCCTCGACATCATCTTCACAACCATCATCCCTTGATTGTGATCATCAACCATTGTCTCCTATATCAGTATCACATCAGCATCTTTCTAAGCGTGCAAGGTTGCTCAACGCTGATTGATCTTGCCTTAGTTTGGGTTCCGTTTTGGCCACACGGCGGCCAGCAATTAGTAGCAGCAATCAACCCATTTTGGTTCTTTTGAGGTTCTAGCAGCAACCCAGAATTGTACATGACACCATCTGGACACTCAGAATGCAAGAAAGTGAAAATGGGTTGTGCCACAGGTTTTTTTTTATTTTTTACATGTAGAAAGAAGTTAGAAATAGGTACCACCAATTTTTTTGTTAGTAAATAATGAAATTTGAATGAGCTATGACACTGGCTGGTTTTCTTTCTTTCTGGCACGTAGTATGGCAGTTCAAGCTTAAGCTTCTGTAACATGAGACTTAAGAGGAAAATTCCATGAAATTTTCTATCCTGAAATTGTGGTGTTTTCGAGGCTTGCCAATGCGATTTCTCTGATGGGGCTGTTTGGGCCTTGGACTGAGTTTTTTGGGCCCATTAGAACTCAATGAAAGCCTGATTATGTTACCTCCTTATATAATTTATGTTGTTCCCATAATCTTGGTTTTAAAGAATTTTGAGAACTCCATAATATCAAAGGAAAAAAAAATTATTTTAAAAATAAAAATGATCAACTCTACATATTTTTATTGAAAATATTATTTATTTTTATTTTAGTTTATTTTAAATCAAGCATATCATCTTATCGTCAACTCATTTATATTTAAATTTAATTTAATATAAAACATGCTCTATCATCACAAAATAATCAAAATATATGTATGTTTTAGAAAACACACCTAGGTGAAAATGAAAATATAGACCATGTAAATTTAAACCATCATGCACATATTACAATCATTATTTTCAAATAATAATATCCAAAAATATAAATTTGTTTTTATTTTTCTTTTTAAAATTATAACTGATCTTTTAACTTATAAAAATATTGAAAATAAAAATCTAAGTGAAAATAAAATTATGATTCTGTATTGTACATGCGATTTACAAAATAACTCAAGTCACTTATGATAAAATAAGCAAGCGGGTTTCACACATTGTCTGAAAAAAGCCACAATATTTCACTTAAAATCAGTAAAGGTGGCGTTTGGATATGTTCTATGTTTGGTTTTGCTGTGTTTATTATGTATTTTGGAAGAATGAATGTTGAAAGAATTATGGAAAAATGTGAAATGAAAGTTGCGGAATGTAATTAATATTTGATTATATTTTTTGGAATAGTTAAAAATTAGATTTTGAAAGTTTTGATATGATTGGTTATATTTTGAAAGGAGATATTTTATATTATAAATGTTAAATCAATGCTTTTGTGATTTGTTGTTTGGAGGTGAAATTTAAGTTTAATGATTTTTTAAAATGTAGTAATAACAAAATATATTGTGTGTATATATATGTATATAGTGAAATAGGAAAATGGAGGGGACATTTGTGATTTTAGGCAAACAAGACAGACGTGTTTTGGGGTGTGAACTAATGAAATGAAAAAAAAAAACAACCAATTGCCATGTTTGGGAGTGTTTCCTTGGAACGAAGGTGTTCCAGGAAAACATTCCCAAACAAAGCCTTAAATTTTACATTTTTTTTAAAAATTATCTTCTTTTTGGTTTGTTTTATTTAATTAAATCTTTAGTTCTTTTACAATAAATTTGTGCCGACGGCCCATTGTCCTTCTTATTTATTCTTTTATATTATTTGATAAAAAAATTTTTTGCAGGTGGAAATGATATTTCTCTCACACACGCAACACACAAGATATATATACACACATCGATATTCTGAAGTACATGAAGAAAAGTAAAAGAGCCAAACTACCCTAATTATACCTAACGAACAAAATAAATTCACATTTATTTATATTGCCTTGTCAATCAATTCCATGGACTAATGAGAATTTAAGTGTAGGGACGATATTTTTTCTAGACAAAATTAAACATCACGATTGTTACTCATTCAACCATATTCTGTATAGTGAAAAATGTGTTATAAAGCATTGACTTGTTTTGTTTTCTAATGTCAAATTTTAAAATTTTTATACAATAGCATGGTCCATCAAAGCCTTTTCTTTTTCTCATATATGATCCACAAGCGGTCCTACCTTTGTAATGAGTTGTACATTATCAAGGCATCATCAATTAAGTCAACATTAATTTGGATTGTTGTGCATTTATTGCCTCAAATTCAAGTGGTAGGTTAGTTATTGGTACTTACGAATTCAACATATTGATCTAGGCATTAAGTACTATGGCCTTCCATCAAGATTCGTGCATGATGGTTGGATCATTCTAATTATTTTCTTCCTGTATATATTATCAAATAAAAAGAAAAATCAAAATTTTGTATTCCCACAATAACCCTCATAATTAAATCATAACATAGTGTAAACGTATATTATAAATATAATTTGTTCTTAAATCTCAACTATGACAAGTACCTAACATATCGGTTGTATTGATAGAAATCAATCGTATTTTTTTTATATGCTGGAGGTGGATGGTTAAATCCTTACAAAAACTTACAACATAAAATTGCTAACATTTTTCTTTAAATTGTCATACATGCACCAAATTCTCTAACTTTTTATTAAAATTCTTCTGATGTCATATTTGTAACATTATGTGTTTGAATCTGATGCGGCTAAAAGTCGTTCATAATGAAAAGGGTAGTGTTTGTGATGAATTCGACCAGGGAGGTCGAGTACTTCAAACTGTATATCTCTCGAGGTCTAAAATCTGCGACCACAATATACGTTTAACTAGCCGAGGTGCCCCCGGCTAAAATGCTCCAACGCTCAAGTTAGTTCTAGTCGAGATATAATAATCGAACAGAATATTGAAAGTATAGAAGGTTTATGACGTATTTGACATTACCTTAAGCGTGGTTGAGTATGAAGTATTTATAGCCCTCTCCAGGTGTGATTTAACCATAATGCCCTTATCAAATGTACTAACTTTTGTCTTTGTCAGGGGGTTGATGGTCATTCTATGTCCAAATCTCGATACTGTTTCAAGTGGTTGAATTTCCTATTTTCCAGGGTAAATAGTACCTCTGGAGGCGCCTCCCTACCAAAGGTGGTGGCAAGGTTGGCAGGGTTGGTGGCAGTGACTATATCGGTTGTCACACATCATTAATGCGGAGGCATGTTGCCTATCAGACTAATAAATGTGGCGGAGATCTGAGTCAATGCCGAAGTGGATCTTCAAGTCAATATATGTCGACCAGACCTGACTATTAGAACATCTGAAGTGGTCTTGAGGTCGATACGGGTCGACTGCGAACCCTGCCAAGTAAGTTCAATACAGGTTGACCAAACAGACTTGATGTTGGGCCTCCTTGACTATCCCACTTGATGTTGGGCCTACTGAGTTATCCCATATCATGAGTCCCCCTAACTCACGATCCTGATCAAGCTCGTCGACGAGAAGGAGCAGGGAGTTTGCATTCAGTTATGGTAGTTACCATGCTCGACTAGGATTTTTGAGTTCTCGACCTGGGTTTTTGAACTGTCGACTAGGGTTTGAGGCGATTTCTTTGCATTTAATGCGCCTATTAGTGCACAGAATACAAAGTGTACTGGGGCAGGCTGTCATCGTAATAGTTACTCGAATTCCTGCGCACGAATACCTATAAATAATAGGATAACTGACTCCATTTATACTTTTGCTGCCAATACTTCATGTCGAATTGTTGTCTTTGAAGCTCTTCCAGCTTTCGTGTGCTTTGCCTTTTCGAGATTTGCATTGTAAGTGCCTCTACCGTTCTTATTCTTTTCTACCTTTTCATTTATAGAAGCATGTCTACCAGCTCAGATAGTGATAACACTATGTCAGAGAGTGTGGCCCATGAGGGGGAGATTGGGGCGGAGAGTATATCTAAAACATCTCGTGGGAGTGAATCGAGTTCATCCACGAGTGATAGCTCTAGCTCGAGCAGTTCCAGTAGCTCGAGCGATGTTAGGGTTGTTACGGAGGGGGAAACTGGCCCTAGTGATATGCCTGTAACTTGGGGCCGATTATTTACTCCCGACCACTACACCAAAATAGCCTCTAAGATAACTTCTGCTGACTTAGTCCATATTAGGGCAACGTACCACATCCCTGAAGAGTATGTGCTGATAGCGCCAGGGACTCGGGGTAGGTGCATCGACCTCCTCAGGGGTATATAACTGTGTTCGAGGAGGGGTTAAAATGCAGCTTTAGATTTTCGCTTGCCCAACTAATAGTCGACCTCTTACTAGGTCTAGAAGTTTGCATTACCCAATTACTCCCGAATTATTTTGTTACACTATATAGTTTTGCCGTGCTAATGCACTTATATAACTAGCCTACGTCTTTTGCTAATTTCTTAAATTTATTCCATCTACGCATGTCCCGAAAGTCAGGTAGCACTGAAGAGTTTGGTTTTTATTATTTGACTGACTGCTCGACCCTGACGGAAGTTTCTGGTGTCCCCCGCCTCTTCTTATGGGCAAGAGTGAAAAAAATATTTTTTTTATGTTTGGGGGCTAGGGGTTCTTGCCATTCCAAGGGATTAGTGGAGAGGGCCTATGGAGATGCCTGAAAACCAAACACCTAGCTGGCCCAACACTTTCATTCTAGATTTGGTCGGATTTAGGCAAATAGAGGCTTCAGTTCTGACTGAAAAGAGGTGTTTGGTTTTGGTTGGCCTATCACCTACCTAACTCGACCTACCTACGGGTGATCGACTAGGTAGAGACTTTTTGTCAACTATTTTGATTGAACACTGATCTTTCTGCTCGATTATGATTGTTTGCTTAATTTGTTTGCCCATGTAGATCATGATGAGATAATGATTCGCAGCCGTAATGAATCCCAAGTTTGGGCACTAAAGGCCGAGGAATGCCATCGAGCTACTGTCGCTCGATGGGAAGATACTGCTGAGTAGGCAGGTTCAACAAGGTTGATGTCTGCATTACCCCCACCACAAATTGAGCAGGCTCCTGAAACCTAATCTGCTCACCGGGAGGAGCTCGTACACAGCAGCCCCATGGGTGGGGGCAAGAGGTAAATGGTAGAAGAGGGAGGTTCGGCACCAAAAAATGCTGCTGAGGGCAAGGGAAAGCAGAAGGCCGTGACAGGTTATGACTTGTTTGGTAAATCGGGTGACAGTCTAATGTTCTAGCTTCCTCGACTATTCTCTCCTTGATTTGCCACCAACCAAAACAAGGAGATGAATGACTCGACCTCCATCATCTATGGAGAGCCGATAGGCAATGAGGCTCTGAAGTGGATGACATCAGGGCTGTTCGTGACTGACCAACAAAAGCTGATGAACCTCAGTCAGCTCGGGATAATGAAGGTGATATCCTTCTACTACAATGTGGTAAGTATGAGATTGATAGTCTTGACTATAGTTTTTCTCTTATGCATATATTAGTTTGAAAAAATGATATTGTTATGTTTCAGATAGGACAGCTAGGCTACAACATGTACTGACGATCCAAGATGGTACTAGCTATCAAGGAGGAGCTGGAGGAGGGAGAAGAGATGGAAATGCTGAAGGTACAACTCGAATCCTCCTAGCTTTAGTTAAGCAACTGAATAAGAAGATAGTCGACCTCCAAGAGTAACTTGACTCAAAGGATCAACAGTTGATCCAGTCCATTGAGGATCAGAGTAGAATGGACAACATTATAAAGAAGGCCCAGCTAAACTATAGGTAAGCTTCAACTTTGGTCGGGCTCGAGGTCATGCGGAGGCAACCAGCCAAGCCAAAGAGGCCTTTCTCCAGCATTTGCCTATAGTGCGGTGTGAGGCTGTTGAGCAGTTTATGGTGAGCATAGCCTTTTAGGATGCCAGTGCGGTTGAGCTGAGGATAGGAGCTGAATGAGCTTCGCACTGAACAAGAAACTGCAGCCTTATCCTGAGTAAGAGGAGGGTGGCATCGAGCAGGCCTCAAAGGGCGAACCTACCGTTGCTGTATTCGATGCGTCACTGGCTGAGGCACAAAATAAGAAGGTCGAGGTCGATACCAGGCTAGGGCAGATATCCACTGAATTCACGTTTGTGAAAGACCTCGTAGCCCAAATAAAGGATAAAGAGGTCTATTTAACATAGTACGTGCTACGATCAACTAACTTTATGGGCAACATCCTAGGATCATCTGAACCTCCTGAAGTAGTCTCTCTGCTCGCCTGTGCAGCGCTTGAACTGAACTTAGAATAGGCTGAAGGTGGGCAAGAAGAGCCGAGCCAAAACTAAACGAGTCTTTATCTCTTTTTTTTTATAACCTCCCAGCAAATGATGAATAAAAGCATATATCCTTTTCATTTCTATCCTGTTGTGCCATCCATAGCCTTTAATTCCAATTATGATAATAAGAAAAATAATTGATTGCCTGTTGCGTAGCAATTGTGTTGTATGACTATGTCGTCGATAGGTTAATACTCCTGATTGACTATTGGTTTGGCCCTTGGAGTTAACTACCCATTAAAAGGAATAGCATCCGTTGCTAACTGCGGGGTTGACAAAAATGGGACAGTTGCCCAGAAAAGCTCATTCGTTAGTGTGGAGGTCAATTAAAAACTTGGACGGCTAGGAGTCATTTTTAAATGGCAGCAAGGGGCTACTTACTCATCGACTATGGGGATGACTGAAAACTTTGATGGCTAAGAGCCATTTGAGTAGCAGCAAGGGGCTGCTTAGTTGTCAACTATGGGGTTGACTAGAGGCTTGGACGACTAAGAGCTGTTTAGATGGCAGCAAAGGGTTGCTTAGTCGTCAACTACGGGGTCGACTAGAGACTTGGATAGCTAAGAGCCATTTAGCTGGCAGCAAGGGGCTACTTAGTCATCGACTATGGGGGTCGACTAAAGACTTAGACTACTAGGAGACATTTAGGTGGCATTAAGGGGCTGCTTAGTCATCGATTACGGGATCAACTAGAATTATTAAAGATAACAATTAAGCCAATATAATTGGGATTTTATTCAAGCCAAAGGGCTGCAAAGATAAGTACTATACATTTTCAAATATAAAACTTCTTGAGATTGATTGCATTCTATGGGCGGGGGAGTTCCTCTCTTTGCATGTTGGCCAGCTTATAGGCATTGTGTTTTGCTACTTTGATAACGGAGTACGACCCTTCCTATTTTGGTTTGAGCTTGCCCACATTTTTGGAGACCTCTACCTTTTTGAGCACAAGATCTCCAACATTGAAACGGTGCTCCCTAATCATTTTATTGAAGTTTTGGGCTATCTTCGACCTATAGCACTACATAGTATTATAAGCCTCCTGTTGATGCTCGTCGATAGTTTTGAGATTAAGCTTCCTCTCCGACGTATTTCTTAGTGGGTGGAAATAGATGACCCAAGTAGTATGCTGGATTAATTTCAAAGGAATGACTACTTTCGACCCATAAACTAAGCTGTAATGGGTATGATCAGTGGTTATTCGGGGAGTTGTCCTGTAAGCTCATAGCACGCTGAGCAGGTTATCTGCCCAATTCACACTGGTGTCCTAAATTTTGGCCTTCAATTGGTTGAGGACAGTTCGGTTAGTCACCTCGATCTGACTGTTCAACTGAGGGTTGCCCACCAAAGTGAAATGTTGTGCAATCCTCAAGGCCTCGCACCAACCTCTTGTACTCTTACTCTGGAACTGAGTATTATTATCTGAAATAAGGACCTTGGGTAGGTCAAAATGGCAAATGATATTTTTTCATATAAAACTTTTTATGACCGTGTCCGTTATCTTAGGGATAGCCTCGACTTCAACCTACTTGGTAAAATATTCAACTGCTACAATTATAAACTTTAGCTACCCAGTTGATTTTGGCAAAGAGCCCACTATATTGATTCCCCACTGATCAAACGGCTAGAAAATCTAGATATTAACAATTGGCACAGCCAGTTGGTGCAGCAGATTGAAATGGACTTGGCATGATGCACAATGTTGGCAAAAAATACCCATACCTAATTATTTCGTGGGCAAGGGACCTCCCTCCAGAATGGTTGTCGCACATACCTACATGAACATCCTATAATACTTCAAACGCTTGATCCTGATCAAGGCATCTCAAGGGGGGTTCGACGAAGAATCTCTTATATAACTGACCATGCTCATCGAAGGTAAATTTGGAGGCCTAACCTCAAAGGCGACGAGCCTCCTTCCTGTCATCCGGGATGGTGCCTTAGCTAAGATATAGCTTTATTGGGGTTTGCCAAGAAACTGTCCTCTCCTCAATGGTTGTTACCAGTTTCTCATCAGAGATTGCAATTGACGGCCTGTCCAAAACCAAAAATGTGATTTTCTTTTCTCTTGTTCCTCTGATGGAGCTAGCAAACTTCAATAGAGCATCTACCCATTCATTCTCAGATCAGGGGACCTGGCTGAGAGTAAATCTTTTGAATAATTGCTGCAACTTTTTTACTTCAGCTAGGTAGTGGGTCATCGATTGTTCTTTGGCTTTGAAATTTTCCTCGACCTACTCCATTACTAACTGGGAGTCCATAATCACAACCAAGTGTTTGATTCCTCACTCAAGCGCCATTCTCATTCCTGCTAGTAGGGCCTCATACTCAGTCTCATTGTTTGTGACTGTATAATCCAGTTTGATTGTAAAATCATACTCTTCAACATCTGGAGAACGAAGAGCAACCCTTATTCCATCTCCAAATGTGGTCGATGACCCATCAACATGCAAGGTCCAAACAAGAGGAGCTGGGATATTTTTCTTGGGCAAGTCGACTCGTTCTGCAATTAAATCGACAAGTACCTGCGCTTAGATGGCCGTTCGAGGTTGAAAACTGATATCAAACTCCTTGAGCTCAATCACCCACTTAGTCAATCTGCCTGATGTATCGAGTTTTGCTAACACCTGCTTCAACGATTGGTTGGTTAGCACTATGATAGAATAAGACTGGAAGTATGATCTCAACTTTCGAGAAGCGGTCACTAATGCTAACGCAAATTTCTCAATTTTTAAATAATTATGTTTTGGTCTGTGGAGTGATTTACTGCAATAGTAGACTGGTCAGTAGTTGCCATCTCGGATCGACACCAGTACTAAACTAATCGATGCTTTCGAGATTGCCAAATATATCTTAAGTACTTTTCATAGCTTGAGTTTTGCCAACATTGGGGGTGAGGCCAAATACTGCTTCAACTTGATCAGCGCCTGATCACACTATTTCATCCATTGAAAACTCATCTTTCTGGCATTCCTGAGAATTTTGAAAAAAAAGAGGCTTTTGTCCGCCAATCTCGTGATGAATCTTCCCAAAGTCATGATTCTCCCCACCAATCTCTGAACATCTCAAACTGTTTTTGGAGGGGTGACATTTAAGACTGCTTGAATTTTTTGTAGATTCGTCTCAATACCTTTTTGGCTGACCGTACAACTTAGAAATTTTCCTCCTTAGACCCCAAACGTGCATTTATTCGGGTTTAGCTTCAAGCTAAACACCCTCAATATCCTAAAAGTATGACTAAGGTCTAGCAAGTGGTCTTGGGCTTTTTTTGTCTTGACTATCATGTCATCAACATAAACTTTCATCAATTACCCAGTCTAGTTTTTGAACATGAAGTTGACTAACCACTGATAAGTTGCCCTGGTATTTTTCAAACCAAACGACATGACAAGAAAGCAATATAACCTATTAGGAACAACAAAAGATATTTTATTTCTATCCTTGGGTGCCATGAAGATCTGATGATAGCCTTGAAATGCATCTATCATACTTAATAATTCACACCCAGAAGTTGAATTGACTAGTAAATCTATTCGAGGTAGGGGGTAAGGATCCTTAGGGCATGTTTTTTTCAAATCAGTAAAATCATTACACATCCGCCATTGTCCCTCAATTTTTGGGACTAGGACAACATTACAAAGCCAAGAGGGATACTAAATTTCTATAATATATCCTGCATCTAAGAGTTTTCTAATCTCCTCCTTGATGATTTGCGTCCTCTCGACGTTGAACGTCCTTGTCTTTTGTCTGAAAAGCTTGTATGAAGGGTTAGTGTTGAGGTGTTGCACAATGATGTTGGGGTCAATCTCTAGTAGGTCGAATGCCTTCCAAGCAAAAATGTCGATAGTTTTCCTCAGAAAATTGACCATGAGATACTCCAAGTGGGGGCCCAAGTCTATTTCAATGCAGGTCATCTTTTTGGGGTTACCCTGTTCGAGCTCAATGGTTTTAAACTTCTTGACGGGCTCCACTCTAGTATCTTTCAGCTTTAGCTTCTCGTTGACCTGGGACTCTTTGGGTTCCACTACAGAGGCATCCTTCAAAGTCTTCAACTGCGGTCGAGTTTTCTACTTGATTGATTCGACCAAGATGTTGTAACATTTCCACGCCTCTTTCAGGTTGCACAAAAAACTCACCCATGCCCGCTGGGGTCAAAAACTTGACTTTCAGATAGTAAGTGGATACGATGGCACGAAAGTCATTAAGGGCAGGTCGGCCTATGATGACATTATAGGCAAATAGGGCGTCGACTACAAGATAATTCAGCATTAATGTTCTCCTCTAAGGAGCCTCTCCGAAAGATGTGGACAAGTTGATCGACCCCTCCGATATGATCTTCGACCTCCTAAATCTAACCAGCGGTGTGCACACAGGTTTGAACTTTAATTTGTCCATGTCTATCCTCTTTAGGGTGGATAAAAAGATGACATTCGTTGAGCTGCCATTGTCGATTAGAACTTTACGCACCTTAAAATTTATAATTTCCATGAAGATGACCATCGGGCAGTCTATCTTGTGATCGACATCCTGCCCTCGAGGTAGGCTAGGTCGGCATCGGTAAATAAAATGGGTTTTGTGCTCGTTGTGAGGTGAAACATTATCTCAACAGGTGAAGTTTTATTAGACTTAAGCCTCATCTGTGTTTGCCTCCGAGCAGACTTAGAGTTTCCCCCCAGTGGGACCTCCTGTAATCATGTCAATTATCCCCCTAATAGATGGGCGATTCTACTAGGCGGGTTTTTTTCCTTTATCTTCTCTCCTGGGGCTAACCGACCTTTCTCTACGAAGAGTCCAGTCGATTTTTCCCTCTTCAATCTGAGCATCCACAGCTATGTATTTTTTGAGGTAGCCCTGTCTGATCAATCTCTCGATCTCATCTTGGAGATTGAAGCATTCATTTGTGTCGTGCCCCTTCTGTTTGTAGAAGTGACAGTATTTCTTTGATTTCTTCATGGCTTCAGTCTCTATTAGCTTTCTGGGCTTTTTAAGGAGGTTATCATGTTGGATGGCGTAAAGGACCTCCTTCCTCAGGATGTTCAATGGTGTATAGTCATGAAAATACTTGATCGGAGATCAACCTCGCTCCTTGTATTTTTGGTCGTCTCTTTTCTTCTTTTTCTTCTCAGCTTCGGAGGATCTGAACTTGAGCCTGTTCATTTCCTCATGTGTCATGTACCTTTCTGCCAGGTCGAGCAGCTCCTCCATCAACCCGGGACATTTCTGTACCAAAGCATTGGCGCATTCTTTATGTCTGAGCCCCAGGAACAACACATCGATCAAGAATTTAATCTTGGGGTTATTTGTTTTCAGGACCTCCATGTTAAATCTAGTGAAGAAATCACGGAGGGACTCCCCCTCGCCTTACTTGATAGTGTGGAGGTGGGTATGGGGGAGCTTCGCCTTCCTTCTTCTAGCAAACTGGTGTAAGAACTTATCGCACAGCTGGTCATA
The DNA here is from genome assembly GCA_014898725.1 of Jacaranda copaia. NCBI lineage: Eukaryota > Viridiplantae > Streptophyta > Magnoliopsida > Lamiales > Bignoniaceae > Jacaranda > Jacaranda copaia. The sequence continues at coordinate 334,148 of JACGDI010005459.1, read as the reverse complement.
AGAATAAATCGATGATGGTTCAAGCTTCACGAACCAGTCCAGTGCGATGCCTTAGAAGGTGGTCACCAACATCTTGGCATGGATGTATTCATTGTGTCCATGCAATTGCATCATGTGCTCAAACTACATGAGATGCTCATTAGGGTCGGTTGAGCCATCATACCTCAGCAGACCTGTTGGGACTTTGGCATCAACGGCGAAGCGCTCATCAATGATATCCTGAATGAAAAAGGACCCTCTCTCCCAATGGGATCTTTGAGGAGCATCCAAGTTTGGTGTTCTGTTAGTATTTCTCCTCAAAATCTCGTTGAGGCGCCTGTTCAACTGCTGGACTTGATGGGATACGTCTTTCCATTTGTCCCAATCTGCCTAGGTGGCATTTCGATTAAGACACAATCTAACATGCTTGGCCCTATCGTGCTGCAGGGCTCGAATAGGCCAAGGTACAAGGTCTGTAGACTTTTCTCTTTCTTCGCGATAGTCACGCTTAGAGTGTTCGACCTTATTGCATTGCATAGCTCGATTAGGTCTGATGTGATCTACTGAGTGTGCTATCTCTTCCCGTATTTCTAGTCGTCTCCTCTATTCCTGCGGGCATCTGGGACTGATCTCACGCCTGGTGGACGACTGCCTGGATTCTCTGCGACCACAACTGTTCTCAGGAGACCTATTTTCTGGCAAGGGCGGCTGCGGAGTTGCACTGGTGGCAAGAGCAGGCACTATAGTGTGCCTGTTCAAAGCAAAAGATAGTTGGGTTGATATTTGAGCTGAAATCTGCTCACTTATCAGCTGCATCAACTGGGGCATGGTGAGCGTCACCACTTGCTCCTAAGGGGTACTAGTGCCCAGAGTGTGCATATCTTGCTGGTGGTTAGGGGGAGGTGAAGAAGTGGATATCCTATTTTTCTCCTTTTCGGTTGCTGCTCTGCGTGTGTTCACCATCTTTTCATTGCAATCTCAATAGTTTCCCATAGATGGCGCCAAAACTGATACGGTTGAAAGTCGCTTATAGTGAAAAAAATAGTGTTTGGGATAAATTTTACTACGGAGGTCGAGTACTCCAAGCTGTATATCTCTCGAGGTCTGAGATCTGCAATCACAACACACATTAAACTAGCTGAAGTGCCCCCAACTAAGACACTCCGACACTTAAGTTAGTTCTGATCGAGATATAGTAATCGAACAAAATACTGAGAGTATAGAAGGTATATGGCGTATTTGGCATTACTTTGAGCGTGGTTGAGTATGAAGTATTTATAGCTCTCTCCAGGCGTGATTTGACCATGGTGCCCTTATTAGATGTACTAACTTTTGTCTTTGCTAGGGGGTTGATGGTCATTTTATGTTCAGATCCCGATACTATTCTAAGTGGCTGAATCTCCTATTTTTCAGGGTGAATAGTATCTTTAGAGGCGCCTCTCTACCAGAGGTGGTGGCTAGGTTAGTAGAGTTGGTGGTAGGACTGTACCAATTGTCACGCGTTATTAATGTAGAGGCATGCTGTTTGTCAGACTAATAAATGCGGCGGAGATTTGAGTTAACACCAGAGTGGGTCTTAAGATCGATACATGTCAACCAGACCCGACTGTTAGAACATCTGGAGTGGTCCTAAGGTCGATGTGGGTCGACCGCGGACCCTGCCAAGTAAACTACTAGGTTATCTGATATTAAAACCAATTAAGGTATTAAGATGGGCTTGCCTCTTGTAGGACTATCCTAATATCAACTAGAAAAAGGTTTGGGAACATTGAGTTCATGAGATTTTATTTATCAGGAATCATACCAACAAAATTAGTGACAAAGATAACATTCAATAGATAGAAAATAAAAAATATGTAGATTTATATAGTTTGACAAAATTTGCCTACATTGACAAAAGTTTTCTTTCTTCCAATATGAGAAAAATTTAACCCCACAAATAATATTTGAGTTTTATATATTCAAACCGAACACAAAAAATTGTAGAATCAGTTTCAGAATTATCGAAGATATACTCTAAACCCCTTTATATGCTTCACTTGTAATTTAAAGCGAGTATCTCGCTAGTTTCACAAGTGTTATCTAAATAAATTACTTGATTATTGTCTTAGAACTAGAAATCCTAATTTTCAGACACACCCAAAAAAAAAATTAATTCTATAAATAATAAGATAGATAAGATTAAATCTTTTGAAGATCAAAAATTCTAACTAAACTTGGTATGCAGTGTAATTCTGAATAGTCCTGTATTTCGCAGCCAATTAGTTCAAAATTTTCATCAAAAAGAAAAAAAATTGACAGTATTTGAGGATTCTAGATAAAGATAACTCACTGAAATGTATAGTGACATTGGCATAATTTCTCCCTTGAATTTCGACAGAAGTGCCGTGTGCTAAGGTCTGAAACATTCAATATGATCTATCCAGAAAATTAATCTCAAGTAAACTTGCATGATCATTGTGTCCAGTTATTTTTTTTTTTTCAAACAATGCGCGATTAGTGTAAACCTTTTTGGCAAAATGGTGAGTTTTGTCACCATCAAGACAATTTGATACAAATACCACAAACCTGAAAGTCTTTGCTCTATTAATACCATATCAACACAAATGTCTTCGTTACAATTAATATAAGATAAGACAGAATCAACATTCAGACCAACCGTTCACCTTAATAAATAATTTGTTCCATGTATGTTGTCCAAATTTTCAAGAATGGTGAAGTTACAAGTAACCCCTCGGGATTTCTAGATAACTGATGTGGCATTAGCATAATACCCTCCATTTTTAATAGTTAAATTTTGAGGCAAGATTCTTATTTCACCGTTTCAAGGCACCGGTGATCCACCCACTTCCCTTTGTGTGATTGTTGGATTTTAGTAATACATGCACATGATCAAGCCAAGTGTGCCATTAGCCATCCTAATTGGCACTAAGTACATTCATTATTGGATTTTACACGTACACTACACTAATTTTCATCATTCTACTACATTTTATTCAAATTGTATGTATGCCTTTTTTTTTTGTTGACTTGAACATTTGAAGATTTTCATTAAAAATTTCTAGTAACCTTAACCTATCTATCGATCTTGATTGGATGAAAATCCCACCAACTCATAATCAATCACAGTGTTGTGAAGCAAATGGCAGGAAGGTCATTTCACAGTTGCAGCAAAAGTTGGACCAAGCCAACTACCACCAGCTGCTTCTTTGAAACTGTCAGCAGCCAGCAACCCTCAACTTTGATTGCACCAATTACAACGAAGGGCAACAAAGAGATTCTCCTCCGTGTAGACATCTCCAATGTTCAGACAATGCTGAGGTTCATCTTCTGCTTCTTGCAAATGAGGCTTTGTCTTGTCCAGTCTTCCACTTGATCAAATCCCGCATGACAAAAAAGGCAAAAAAAATCTGTAGTAGCATATAGTTTTCCATCATTATAGATCATATGGCTACACAGAATAGGACAGTAGTTCAGGCTGTTGCTATCACAGCCACAATCAGTCTGATTATAGCTGGGATAGCGTTCTGTTTCTTTTACAGGTTTGTGATGGCCCGAAGGATTAAGAAAGCTAGATTGGATTCAAGTTTTCGTCGGGAGGATACAACGACAGGGCCTCGGATAGAGTTCAGGCAGCATGGCGGAGCAATAAGAGGACTTATTGTAGACGAAGAAGGATTGGATGTGTTGTACTTAAGAACAATGGAAGACGGGCGTTTTCCAGGATGCTTTTCCAAGGTTTGGTGTAATCCAATGGATGAAGAGGTGAAGAGAATGAATAGCAGAGGAGAAAAGCCAAGCATTTCTCAGCCAATACAGGAAATTCCATTGCTTCAAGAGCCTATTACCAATGGATATGTATCTGAGTTGAAGAAACCATTGCCCATAAACAAAAATCCTTCGCCTATATCAGAATTGGCTGCAGCTGGAGTAAGGAAAGGCCCTCCATCACCACCACCTACTCCTCTGCATCAACTGGACAGTCCAATAAATCAAACTCCTCCTCCTCCACGGCCACCACCACCACCACCACCACCACCGCCACCACTGCCAATTTCTCATCATCAAAAGATCAAGCCGGCACCGCCGCCACCTCCTCTACCAAAACTAAGACCTGCAGCACCACCTCCGCCAGCAAAGACAAGGGGGCTAGTTTCATCACATAAACCTCCTAATCCTGCAAGAAGTATAGAAAACAGACACAGCAGAAGAGAAGATCCAGCCAAGGAAACCATGCAAGAAAATGGACAACAAATGAAGCTGAAACCATTGCACTGGGACAAAGTGACTGCTAATGCAGATCATTCAATGGTCTGGAATGAGATCAATGATGGCTCTTTCAGGTAAGTACACTATCTAGATTCACTATCCTTTATGCTTTGCCTTCTTCTGTCTTTTTATTACATATACTAAAATTTCCATTACTTTTGTGTGAATCTATCAGGTTTGATGATGAACTTATGGAATCCCTCTTTGGTTATACCACTACTGGCCAGAAATCATCCGAGAAAAGCAACAAATTATCCTATCAGGGAAGTTCTAACTCAGTTCCATCAGCTCAAACATTCCTCCTTGATCCTCGAAAATCCCAAAATACCACGATTGTTCTCAGATCTTTATCCGTTTCTCGCAAAGAAATCCTTGATGCTGTCTCGGACGGCCGAGGACTCACTGCTGATACCCTCGAAAAACTGACCAAAATTTGCCCAACACAAGAGGAAATGACAAAAATCCTCCAATTCAGTGGGATTCCAACAAAACTAGCTGATGCAGAGTCTTTTCTCTACCACATTCTGAAAGCTGTTCCCTCAGCATTTACTCGTCTCAATGCTATGCATTTCAAAACAACCTACGATCAAGAAATATTGCATCTGAAGGAGTCTCTCCAAACTCTCGAGCTGGGATGTAAGGAATTAAGAAGTGGGGGAATTTTCTTCAAACTTCTTGAAGCCATTCTTAAAGCTGGTAACAGAATGAATGCTGGAACGACTAGAGGAAACGCTCAGGGATTCAACCTTACAGTCCTTCGCAGATTGTCTGATGTCAAAAGCACAGACGGAAAGACAACTCTACTTCACTTTGTCATTGAACAAGTCGTCCGGTCTGAAGGCAAACGTTGCCTGATCAACAGAAACCATAAACCTGGCGAGATTAGTAATGTTGAAAAAAAAAATGGCGACCCCTTTTCAGATACCAAGAATTCCAATGAAGAAAAAGATAGAGAGCATCTGATGTTAGGATTGCCAGTGGTAGAATCCTTGAATACTGAGTTTGCCAATGTTAAGAAAGCAGCTAGCATAGACTATGATAGTTTGATCAGCACGTGTTCCATTCTTACAACAAGAGTTGATGAGATTAAGGAGGTGTTGAACCGCTGCAGGGATATCGAATCAGGTAGATTTCCAAGGGAGATGAAAGGGTTCTTGGAGAATTGCCAGGAGGAGCTTAACGTTGTTAGAGAAGAAGAGAAAAGGGTGCTAGAGCTTGTGAGGAAAACAACAGTATATTATCAGGCAGGAGCTTCTAAGGACAAAGGGGGGAATCCTCTTCAGTTATTCGTTATTGTTAAGGATTTCTTGAAAAATGTTGATCAAGTTTGTGCAGAAATAACAAAGAAACTACAGAAGACAAAAGTGGTAAAAAGTGCTGGTTCATCGCCTCCATTGTCGCCCACTTCAAGATCTCCGGTGAGATTTCAGAACTTGCAGTCGTATTTCATGGCACAAAAGCCTGAACCAAGTTCCAGTGATTCAGACGATGATTTCTGACAAAGGTCAAGGAATCAGTGTTAGTTTATTAATTGAAATTTTCTTGATGGTCCCCCTGTTCAAATGTGGTAATTGGGCATTTTTGGCTGTAATTAGAGGGAGTGTGACAAGGTAGTTCACCCACTATGTTTTCGAAAATGAGCGTATCACTATTAGGGCTCTTGGTTGATTTGAATGACAGTGATTAGAAATGACATATAAATCATGAATATATTTTAAGTTTATTAAAATATAATATTTTAATTTTATATTTAGTTGATAAAATTAATGTATAAATAAATTAAAATATGATATATAAATTTGTAATTATATTATTTATAATTTTTAATAAGTTTTTCATATTTTTCTCATTTTTTTTTCATTCATAGGAACATGTTTTAATTTAGGAATAAGAGCAAAAATAGGTCTTATTTGGTCTTTGTAATTTTTATCACACAAAATCAAGCTTTTGCCCTTATGATTCATTTTCCAAAAGCAATAGTAAATAATGTTGGATGTAGGATTTATCAAGGAACTTCATCAATTGAAACAAACATTAAAAAGTATTACACCTAATCAAGTCAAGCAAACAGGGCCTTAGGTTACATGGCATTTCACCCCCCTCAAATTTAATTATTTTGACACATTATCTTTCAAAAATAATTAAAAGGCACTTCACCCCCTTAACTTAAAGTTATTGGAATACTTTGCCTCCCAAATACAATTTCTAGAATATGACAGATTATGTGGTTAGAGAAAAAGGCTATTTTTATCATTTTAATTTTTTTCCACCTTTTTCAACAAATGTTGTGACACTTTACGCAATATATTATATATATTCTCTTAAGAGGGCTATTAGTTTGTAAAGTGCATTTTTTGCTAAACTAATTAATTATGTTTGTAATTGAAAGGTTGAATTAGTGGCTAACCTAAAAAAAAAAAATATATATATATATAGTATGTGAGTGCTTCTTCCTCTTTTTTTCCTAATTAGAATGACCATAGTTTAGATGAATGAAAAAATTAATGATTATGATTATTTAAAGATAGATTAGATAATCTTAGCATTACTAAAACAAAACATGAGCTTTATTATTTCCTAAAAATGTCATTTATATAGTAAGAAAAATTTGTTTTAGAGTAATAATAAGGTTGGTGATTTTGCTTCTTTAATATGGTTGGTAGAATAATCTTAATAGATAACAAAATGAATTAATCATTTGAATATGAGTTACAGAACAACCATATGAATGAAAAACTAAAAATACTTTTAACTAAAATACATATACTAAAACTCATTTAATTGTATTACAATCAACAATTAATTTTCTAAACTGGGGCTGTAAATGAGCCGAGCTTAGCAAAAATTTCAAGCTCAAACTTGGCTTCTTTTAAAACATAATGAGCTTGACCTCAAGCTTATCAAGCTCCAAATTTTAGACTCAAGCTTGAGCTCATTCGTAAGTATCAAGCTCAAGCTCGATTTCGATGAGCTCATGAGATATCGAGTTACAATTGAGCTTGAACCAAGCTCGAGCTCATCCAACATATTCCACATTCAACGTGTGAACTTGAACTTGAACTTGAACTTGAGCTCATCAAGCTCAATTTAGTCCTCACTATTTCTTATAAAACTATCAAGAAATACTATCTATTAGTAAATCTGATAGCAACATCAATTTTTCTGAAGGTCAATTAATTTTTTATAAATTTCAAGTAAGACTTATTGTTTTGACTTTTGAAGTTTGAACATTAAAATATAAAAATAAATTTGTTAAAATATTGATGAATTTCCATTTCTTGCATTATTAAATTTGAAAAAATGCAGTAATCATATATAATATATTATACAATGAAATTTTATTATATAATTATTATTTTTATAAAATTATTTGAATTAAAAAATTTATATATATTTTCAAATATATCATGCTATTTATTTTTGGTAATTTACAAATTATATATTACTATCCTATAAATTATTATTCATTAATAAGTAATATATAAGTGAATAATTAAATTTTATTTTGAAAATTAATTCTATATGTGGTACTTAAATTATTATTTTTATATATTATTTAATATATTGTTTTAAAAAATACTAAGGCTCACGAGTCTTCGAGCTACTATCTTAAAGCTCAAGTTTGGCTCAATTCCAAGCTCAAGCTTAATAAGCTCAAATAATTTCTAGCTTGATCCGAGCTTTTCCAAATCAAGCTAAACCAGCTTGCGAGCTAGCTCCACTCAACTTGTACCCCTACCCTAAACAGTAGGAGAGGGCAACCGAGCTAACTAAATGTAGGAAAAAAAAAAAAGAACCCCAATATCTTATTGTTCTTGATAGATTAGTTTCTTAATTTTTGAGCTGAAAATGTAGAAATAAAAAGAGTAGTTGAGTTCCTTTTTCTTGAGTGGAAAAAGGCGAAAAAAAGTAAAAATGACAAGAATAACTTTTTCTCCGACCAAATGATTTGCCAAAAATTGTATTTGGTGGGCAAAGTGTTCTAGCAACCCTAAATTGAGGGGGTGAGTACCTTTTAGTTATTTTTAGGGAAGTAATGTGCCAAATCAATTAAATTTGAGGGTGAAGTGCCATTTACCCTAACTATTATGGAATCAATTAAGCTAGTTACTTTTGTGAAAAAGAACTAATATATATTTGATGCTCCTGAAAGCTGCGTATAGAGAAAGGGGGTTGTATTTCGGATGAATCAATCAGGGAGGTCGAATACTCAGAGTTATATATATTTTGGGGCTTGAGATCTGCAACCACAACACATGTTAAACTAGCCGAGGTGCCCCCTGCTAAGGCACTCTAATGCTCAAGTTAGTTCTGGTTATTAGTTCTAGTTTGAGGTAGTTTCTCTGCATTTAATGCGGTTATTAGTACGCAAAATACGAAGCGTACTAGGGCAAACTGTCATTATAACAGTTACATGGATTTCCACACATGAATGCCTATAAATAGGAGGATAACCAACTCCATTTATACTTTTGCTGTCTAAACGTCTGGTCAAATCGCTATCTTTGAAGCCCTTCAAACTCTCCAGCGCTTTGCCTTTATAAGATTTCCACTGTAAGTGCCTTTGCTGCTCTTGTTCTTTCTACCTTTTCTTTATAGAAACATGTTTGCCAGTCCAAATTCTGATAGCACTAGGTTAGAGAGTATGGCCCATAGGGGGGAGACTGGGGCAGAGAATATATCTGAGTCATCTCGTGGGAGTGAATCGAGTTCATCCGCGAGCAAAGGCTCTAGCTCGAGTAGTTTCAGTAGCTCGAGTGATGTTAGGGTAGTATTGGAGGAGAAAGCTAGCCTTATTGATATGCCTGTAAGCCGAGATCGATTATTTACCCCAGACTATTACACCAAAATAACCTCCAAATAACCACTGCAGACTTAGTCTGTATTAAAGCAGTGTATCATATTTTTGATGAGTATGAACTAGTAGCGCCAGGGACCTGGGGTAAGATGCACGAACTCCCCGGGGGTTTATAACTGTGTTTGAGGAAAGGTTAAAGTACGGCCTCAGGTTCCTGCTCGCCCAGCCTATAGTTGACCTCCTCCTAGGACTAAGGGTCTGCATCACCCAATTACTCCCAAACTGTTTTACTATACTATACAGTTTTGCCATGCTAATGCATCTATACAACCAGCCCACAACCTTTGCCAATTTTTCAAATTTATTCCACCTACCTATGTTTTGGAAGTTGGGTAGTAGCGAAGAGTTTGATTTTTATTACCTGACTATTCGACCTCGACTAAAATTTTTGATATCCCCCACCTCTTCTTACAGGCAAGAGTGGAAAAAATATTTTTTTTACATTTGAGGGCTGGGGGTTCTTACCGTTTTGAGGGGTTGGTGGAGAGGGCCTATGGAGATGCTCAAAAACCAAACACCTAGCTGGCCCAACACTTTCATTCGGGATCTAGTCGAATTTGGGCAAATGGAGGCCTCAGTTTTGACTGAAAAGAGGTGTTTGGTTCTGGCTGGCTTATCACCTGCCCAGCTTGACCTGCTTGCAGGTGATTGACTAGGTAGAAACTTTTTGTCGACTATTTCCATTGCATGCTATCTTTCTGCTTGAATATGATATTTACTTAATTTGTTTGCCCATGTAGATCGCGATGAAATAATGGTTTGCAGCTACAACGAATCCTAGGTTTGGGTACTGAGGGTCGAGGCATGCCAACAAGCTACTGCTGCTGCTCGATGAGGAGGTGCTGCTAAGCAGATAGGCTTAGTGGGGTCAACGTCTACGCTACCTACACCATAAATCAAGCAGGCTCTTGTAATCTATTCGTTGGGAGGAGCCTGAGCAAAGCAGCCCCACGGGTCGAGGCAAGAGGTAAATAGTCAAACAAGGAGGTTCGGCTCCAAAAAAGGCTACTAGGGGCAAAGAAAAATAGAAGGTTATGACAGGTTGGGACCTATTTGGCATGCTAGGTGATAGCCCACTATTTTAGCTTTCTCGGATATCTCCTCCATGATTCGCCACCGATCGAGATCAAGAGGTAACCGACTCGACCTCTATCATTGAGGAAGGGCTGATAAGTGCCCAGGCTCTGAAGTAGATGACCTCAGGGCATTTTCTGAATGACCAGCAAAAGCTGATGAACCCCAATCAGCTTGGGATAGTGAAGGCAATGTCTTATTACTGCAATGTTGTAAGTATGAGATCGATAAGCTCGACCACATTTTTCCTATTATGCTCATATTGGTTTGAGAATGACACTGCTGTGTTTTAGATAGAGTAGCTGGGCTACAATATATTTTGATGATTTGAGATGGCACTGGCTGCCAAAAAGGAGTTAGAGATAGGATGAGAGATGGAAATGCTAAAGGTGCAGCTCGAATCCTCCCAGCTCCAGGTCGAGCAATTGAACAAAAAGGTAGCCAACCTCCAATAGCAGCTCGACTCCAAGGATCAATAATTGGTTCAGGATATCGAGAACTAGAGCCGAATAGACAATATTATCAAGAAGGCCAATCTTGACCTGCATGTGAGTTTTAGTTTTGGTCGATCCCAAGGTCATACGGAGGTGACCAACCAAGCTAAAGAGGCCTTTCTCCAACATCTGCCCGTGGTGCGGCGCAAGGCTGTTGAGCAGTTTATGGTGAGCACCACCTTTCAAAATGCCAGTGCGGTTGCAGCCCTGAACGATGCTAGCGAAGTATGCCACAAGACCATCAAACAGTTGGAGCACCT
>JACGDI010005459.1:305313-323114 GCA_014898725.1 Jacaranda copaia | reverse complement strand
TGCGCCATGCATAGCCTTTGATTTTTGTTGTGATAATGTGGAAAATATTTGGTTTCCTGTCACTTAGTAATTGTGTTGCATAACTGTGTCGTCGATTGCTTTATATTCTTAGTCAACTATTTGTTCAACCCTTAGAGTTATTTGCCCATCAAAAAGGAGTCACATCCCTTGCTAACTAAGGGGTTGACAAAAATTAGATAGTTGACTAGAATAACTCATTCGCTAACGTAGGGGTCAACGACGGGGTCGACTAGAAACTCAGATGGTCAGGAGTCGTTTAAGTGGCAGCAAGGGGCTGCTTAGTTGTCGACTGTGGGGTCAACTAGAAACTTGGACGACTAGGAGCTGTTTAAGTGGTAGCAAGGGGTTGGGAACCATTTAGGTGGTAGCAAGGGGCTGCTTAGTCGTCGACTGTGGGGTTGACTAGAAACTTGGATGGCTAGGAGCTATTTAAGTGGCAGCAAGGGGCTGCTTAGTCGTCGATTATGGGGTCGACTAGAATTATTAAAGATAATAATTAAGCTAATAAAATTGCAATTTTATTTAAGCCAAAAGGTTGCAAGGATAAGTGCCATACATTTTTAAATAAAAAACTTCTTGAAATTGATAGCGTTCTATGGGCAGGGGAGTTTATCTCATTGCATGTTGGCTAGCCTGTAGGCATTATGTTTCGCTACTTTGATAACGGAGTATGGCCCTTCCCACTTTGGTTTGAGCTTGCCCACATTCTTGGAGACCTCCACTTCTTGACGACAAGATCCCCAACGTTGAAATGACGCTCTCTGATCCTTTTATTATAGTTCTGGGTCATTTTCGATTTGTAGCGCTGCATAATATTGTAAGCCTCCTATCAATGCTCGTCGATAGTTTTGAGGTCTAGCTTTCTCTCTAACGTGTTTCTCAGTAGGTGGAAGTGGATAACCCGAGTAGTATGTTGGATCAATTCTGAAGGTATGACTGCTTTCGACCCATATACTAGGTTGTAAGGGGTATGATCGGTAGCTATTTAGAGAGTTATCCTATAAGCCCATAGCATGCCGGGTAGGTCATCTGCCCAGTTCGCCTTGGTATCCTGAATTCTAGCCTTTAATTGGTTGAGAATAGTCCAATTGGTTATCTCAATCTGACCATTCGATTGAGGATTGCCCACTTATGTAAAATGTTATGCGATCTCCAAGGCCTCGCACCAACCTCTTGTGCTTTTACTCTAAAATTGAGTGTCGTTATCTGAAATAAGTACCTTAGGTAGGCCAAAATGGCAAATGATATTTTTTCGTATAAAACTTTTTATGGTCGCGTTCGTTATCTTAGGGACAACCTCAGCTTCAACCCACTTGGTGAAATATTCAACCGCTAAGATTATAAACTTCTGTTGTCCTATTAATCTCGGCAAAGAGCCTACTATATTGATTCCCCACTTATCAAACAATCAAGAAATCTGAACATTAAACATCGACGTGGCTGGCTGGTGTGGCAGGTTGGAATGGACTTGGCATGATGCACATTTGCATGCGAACTCCACCGAATCTTTCAACAATGTTGGCCAAAAGTATCCATATCTGATTATTTTTTGGGCAAGGGACCTCCCTCCAGAATGGTTGCCACACATGCCTGCAACACTTCCAATGCTTGATTCTGATCTAAGCATCTCAAGAGGGAGCTGACGAAGGATCTCTTGTATAATTGACCGTACCCATCGAGGGTGAATTTGAAGGCTTGGCTTCAAAGGCGTCGAGCCTCATTCTTGTCATCGGGGATAATACCTTGGTTGAGATATAATTTTATTGGGGTTTGCCAAGAAACAGTCGTCTTGTCAATGACTATTATAAGATTTTCATTAGAGAGTGCAATTGACGGCCTGTCCGAGACCAAAAATGTGATTTTCTTATCTTTTGTTCCTCTGATTAAGTTGGCAAACTTGGAGAGGGCATCTGCCCGTTCATTCTCAGATTGAGGGACCTGACTGAGAGTAAATCTTTTGAATGATTGCTGCAACCTCTTTACCTCGGCTAGGTACCAGGCCATCGACTATTCTTTGACTTTAAAATTTCTCCCGACCTGTTCTGCCACTAATTAGGAGCTGTAATCATGACCAAGTGTTCGACCCCATGCTCAAGCGCCATTCTCATTCCTACCAACAGGGTCTCGTACTCAGCTTTATTATTTGTGACTGTATAATCAGTTTGATTGCAAAATCATACTCCTCAGCATCTGGGGAGCGAAGAGCGTCCCATTTCCTTTCCTAGATGTGGTCGATGACCCATTGATGTGCAAAGTCCAAACAAGAGGGGCTGTGATACTCTTGTCGGGTAAGTTGACTCGCTTTGCATTGAAGTCGGCAAGTACCTATGCTTTAATGGCCGTTCGAGGTTGAAAAATGATGTCAAACTCCCCAAACTCGATTGCCCACTTGGTCAATTTGCCTGATGTATCGGGCTTTGCCAACACTTGCTTCAATGGCTAGTTTATTAGCATTATGATAGAGTAAGACTGGAAGTACGGTCTCAGCTTCTGAGCAGCAGTCACTAAGGCTAATGCAAATTTCTCAATCTTCAAATAATTATGTTCTGGCCCTTGGAGTGATTTATTGCAATAGTAGACTGGTCGATGGTTGCCATCCCAAGTCGATACTAGTATTGAACTAATCGACGCTTATGAGACTACTAAGTATATCTAAAGTGCTTCTCCTAGCTCGGGTTTTGCCAACATTGGGGGTGAGGCCAAATACTGCTTCAACTTAATCAGCACCTGATCATACTGTTCCGTCCATAAAAAATTCATCTTTCTGGCATTTTTGAGAATTTTGAAAAAGGGGAGGCTTTTGTCGGCCAATCTCACAATGAACCTTCCAAAAGTCATAATTCTCTCGACCAGCCTCTGAACTTCCCAAATCATTCTCTGAGGGGTGACATCTAAAACTGTTTGAATTTTCTATGTATTCATCTTAATGCCTCTTTGACTGACCATATAGCCTAGAAAATTTTCTCCTCAAACCCCAAATGTGCATTTATTTGGGTTCAGTTTCAATCCAAACACCCTTAATATCCCAAAAGCATGACTGAGGTCGAGTAAGTGGTTTGGGGCTTTTTCTGTCTTGACTATCATGTTATTGACGTAAACTTTCATCGATTTTTCATCTCATCTTTGAACGTGAAGTTGACAAACCGCTAATAAGTTGTCCCAGCATTTTTCAAACCGAATAGCATGACAAGAAAGAAATATAACCCATTATGAACAACAAAAGATGTTTTATCCTTATCCTCGGGTGCCATGAAGATCCGATGATAGCCTTGAAATGCATTCATCATACTTAACAATTCATACCCAGTAGTTGAATCGACTAGTAAATTTATCTGAGGCAGGGGGTAAGGATCCTTAGGGCATGCTTTATTCAAATCAGTAAAATCATTACACATCCGCCATTGTCCCTCAGTTTTTGGGACTAGAACAACATTACAAAGCCAAGAGAGATATTGAATTTCTACAATATACCCTGTATTTAAGAGTTTTCTAACCTCTTCTTTGATGATTTGCATCCTCTCGGTGTTGAACGTCCTTATCTTTTATCTGATCGACTTGTATGAGGGGTCAGTGTTGAGATGGTGCACAATAATATTGGGGTCAATCCCTTGCAGGTTGGATGCCTTCCAAGTAAAGACGTCGACATTTCTCCTCAAGAAATCGACTATGAGACATTCCAAGTAAGGGACTAAGTCTATTCTAATATGGGTTATCTTTTTGGGGTTATCCTATTTGAGCTCAATGGTCTTGAATTCCTCGACAAGCTCCACTCTAGTGTCCTTTAGCTTTCGCTTCTTGCTGACCTGGGTCTTTTCAGGTTTCGCTACAAAGGCATCCCCCGAAGTCTTCAGCTGCAGTTGAGTTTTCTGCTCGATTGGCTTGATTGAGATGTTGTAACATCTCCATGCCTTCTTCAGGTTGCACAAAAGCTCACCCGTGCCGACTGGGGTTGGAAACTTAACTTTCAAATGATAAGTGAACACAATGGCATGAAAGTCATTAAGGTTAGGTTGGCCAATGATGACATTATAGGTAAATAGGGCATCTACCACAAGGTAATTCAACATTAATGTTCTCCTTCGAGGAGCCTCCCTAAAAGATGTGAACAAGTTAATCAACCCCTCTGGTATGATCTTCAACCCCCCAAATTCGACCAGTGACGTGCGCACAGGCTGGAATTTTAACTTGCCCATGTTCATCCTTTTTAGGGTAGATAAGAAGATGACATTCACCGAGCTGCCATTGTCGATCAGAACCTTGTGCACCTTAAAGTTTGCAATCTCCATAAAAATGACCATCAGACAATCGATCTTGTGATCGACATTTCTGCCCTCGAGGTGGGCCAGGTCGGCATCAGTAAATGAAATGGGTTCTATGCTCGTTGTGAGGTGGAAAGATGTCTCCACAGGCAAAGCTTTATTGGACTGGAGCCTCCTCTATGTTTGCCTCTGAGCGGACTTAGAGTCCCTCCCAGTAGGACCTCCCGCAATCATGTCAATCACCCCTCTGATGGGTGGGCGATCTTCCTGGGCGGGCTTTTTTTCTTTATCTTCTCTCCTAGTGCTAACCAACCTTTCTCTACGGGGAGTTCAATCAGTTTAGCCCCCTTTAGTCTGGGCGTCCATGGCTATGTATTTTTTGAGGTGGCTCTAACTAATCAAGCTCTCGATCTCATCTTGGAGATTGAAGCACTTATCGGTGTCATGCCCTTTCTATTTGCGAAAATGGCAGTATTTCTTTGATTTCTTCATGGCTTTAGT
Organism: Jacaranda copaia; assembly: GCA_014898725.1. Taxonomy (NCBI): domain Eukaryota; kingdom Viridiplantae; phylum Streptophyta; class Magnoliopsida; order Lamiales; family Bignoniaceae; genus Jacaranda; species Jacaranda copaia. The sequence goes on along the minus strand of JACGDI010005459.1, from coordinate 318,333 downwards.
CTCCGTAAGCTTTCTGGGTTTTTGAAGGAGGTTATCATGCTGGATGGTGTACAAGACCTCCTTCCTTGGGATGTTCAATGGCGTATAGTCATGGAAGTATTTGATTGGAGATCAACCTTGCTCTTTTTGTTTCTGGTCATCTCTCTCCTTTTTTTTCTTCTTGACTTCGGAGGATCTGAACTTGAGCTTGTTCATTTTTTTCTGTGTCATATATCTTTCTGCTAGGTCGAGCAGTTTCTCCATCAATTTAGGCCATTCCCACACCAAAGCATTGACGCATTCTTTATGCCTAAGCTCCATGAACAACACATCGATCAAGAACTCAATCCTGGGGTTATTTATTTTCAAAACCTCCATGTTAAATTTAGTAAAGAAATTACGAAGGGACTTCTCCTCGCCTTGCTTGACAGTATGGAAGTGGGTATAGGGGAGTTTAACCTTCTTTTTGCTGGCAAAATGATGTAAGAATTTGTCGCACAACTGGTTATATGAGTAAATCAATGGTGGTTCAAGCTTCATAAACCAGTTTAGTGCGATTCCTTGGAAGGTGGTCACCAACATCTTGGCATGAATGTATTCACTGTGTCCATGTAGTTGTATCATGTATTCAAACTGCATGAGATGCTCATTGGGGTCGATAGAACCATCGTACCTCATAGACCATTAGGGACTTTGGCATCCACTGTGATGTGCTTGTAAATGATTTCCTAAATAATGGGGACCCTCTCTTTCTGTGGGCGTCCAGGAATGACTTCGCACCTGGCGGGTGGCTGTCTGGCTTCTCAATGGGAGCGACTGTTCTCAAGGGACCTATTTTCTGGCAAGGGCAGTTGCAGAGTTGCACTGGCGGTAGGAGTGGGCACTATAGTGTGCCTGTTCAGAGCGGCAGATAATTGGGCTGATATTTGAGCAAAAATTTACTCATTAGCTGCATCAGTTGGGGCATGGTAAGCGTCACTACTTGCTCCTGAGGGGCACTCGTGTTCAGAGCGTTTGTACCTTACTGGGGGTTAGGGAGAGATGGAAATGGACCTCCAGTTCTTCTCTTATCTAGATACTACTCTATGTGTGTTTACCATTTTTCTTGCTGCAATCTCAATGGTTTCCCACAGACAACGCCAAATGATGTTGCTGAAAGCTGTGTATAGAGAAAGGGGGTTGTGTTTCGGATGAATTAACCAGGGAGGTCGAATACTTATAGTTGTATATATCTTGGGACTTTAGATCTGCAACTACAATACACGTTAAACTAGTTGAGGTGCCCCCGGCTAAGGCACTCTGGCGCTTAAGTTAGTTCTGATCGAGATGTGAAGATTGAGCAGAATACAGAGAGTGTAAGGCTTATAGTGTATTGGGTATTATCTTGAGCATAGTTGAGTCTAAAGTATTTATAGCCTTCTCCAGGCGTGATTTGACCTAGTACCCTTATCAGCTGTACTAACTTTTGTCTTTGCCAGGAGGTTGGTGCTCATTCGATGTCCAGATCTTGGTACTAGTCCAGGTAGCTAAGTATCCCATTTTCCCATATGAACAGTACCTTTGGAGGCGCGTCTCCACCAAAGATGGTGGCATGATTGGCAGAGTTGGTGGTAGCGGCTGTACCAACTGTCACGCGTCATTAATGCAGAGGCATGTAGCCTATCAAACTAATAAATGCGGCAGAGATCCAAGTCAACACCGGAGTGGGTCTTGAGGTTGATACATGTCGACCAAACCTGAATATTGGAACTTCTAGAGTGGTCCGAAGGTCGATGTGAATCGATCGCGGATCCTACCAAGTGAGGTCGATACCAGTTGACCAAACAAACTTGATGTTGGGCCTCCTGGGCTGCCTCATTTGATGTTGAACCTGTTGGGCTTATTAAATTATCCCATATCAATATTAATTGTAAAAATTACTTTTTCCATTCCAAATTATGGGTGGGTATAGTGGTATGAATACAAGTCATGAAATTATTTAAAATTTTAAAATACATAGTGATATGTATATGTTTTGGTTTTAATTTAAATATGGTGCATACACACACAAACATTTAGACACACAAATATACGAGGTATATAATTGGCGGTAGAGATGTAATGTATGAATATTTTATAAAATTATTCTGTGTAGTGTCGGATACATCAAATATAGATATAGCTCCGGCAAGCTACTAACACGGTATTAAAGCATCCAAAAATTAAAATAAAAAATATAAAATCCAACACAGTGTCAGACATGCCTAAAAAGCGTGTTTGACACGATCAAGACACAACATGGCCATTTTTTGAACTTGAGAAAATCTAAGGACTGATAAATAGTAACAAACTAAAAGCTTTTCAAATGGCAAATAACATTAGTAAAAAGAACCTCACAAAGATCATACTATTCTAACTAATTTGGATGATTAGACACATTACAAGAAAAAAATTGTAACAAAATAGTAAGCGACAATTATGCTGAGTAGCCCCATAGCATAAGTCTTTTATATGATAAGGGAGGTCATGAGTTCATATCTTAATAGGCTTCTGATATGTGCTTGTGTCTAAATTTAACAAAAAAAAAGACAATTAAAAGATTGGCACTAATTAATTAGATAGTAAAAAGTTTTAGTCTGTATCAATAATAATTTGTAGTGGCAAAAATTATATTTAAACTATCACTATTGATAATTAATGGCCTATATATTTATTGATAAATAGAGATATTTTCAAAAGTTACAGAGACATTAATCACCAAGAATAACAATGTAAATCATTAGTTCTTCTTCTTCTTCTTATTAAGTCATACTATGATAACATAAATTATCCCCACTTAAAAGTATAATTAGTAACAAAATAAAATTATTGTCGCCTAATATATTTCATTAATTACAATTTTTATGTTATCACTTATTTTGTTGCGACTAATATCACATTTTTTTGTATTGAAATTTCGTTGTATAATTTACATGAAGTCTAATATTTATTCCTATTTAGAATTTTGTCATAAATTTATTTGAGTTTAAAATATATTTATCTAAATATTTAATGTTGATTTTTCTCATGCTACTTATATATATATATATATTATATTACATATACTAATGTAATCAATGAATAATTATTTATATGTATATAATTATATATTATAATAATTGTATTGATGATGTATTGTATTATAAAATTTTTAAATTTAATGTGTGCTCATATTCGTGTCGTATCATGTCCATATCGTCCTATCCGCATCTATGCATATAGCAGTAGAATTATAGCTATTCTGCGGCTATAAGGAAAAAGAAATGTAGATTTCAGAAAACTTAATAGAAAAAGAAAAAGAATTTAGATGAGATAATACTATGTTTTTCAATTAGTCTTATTAAATTTTATTATAATTTCTAAACTTTATTACATATGGAAAAAGACCTCATCATACTCAAATTGTGCCAGATATGCAATTAGTTATTCGGAATGTTTATTTCTTGTTCAATTTATAGAATTACTAAATTTTTAATACATGCGATAATAATTCACTATAAAAAAAAAGAGCTTTAGTGATCAATTGAGCAGTCACTAATTAGTGATCGATTAGTGACTGTTTAATAATTGATTAGTAATTAATTTAAATATAATATTTTAAAAAATTAGTGACCGATTGTGACCGATACCGAACTCTTTTTTCAGTCACTTATATTAGTGACCACACAAAGCGGTCACTAATTCAGTCACTAATATTAGAGACTATATTAAGCAGTTACTAATTAATGACCACATTTTTCAATCAATAAATGGTCACAAATATAAAATTTTATTTTTTGTATATTCTTGTAATATAAAAACATACAATTTATGTAATATCTATATAAGTAATAAAATATTGTGTTTGTTATAAACATATATATTTGATAATAATATATGTATATATGAAAAATATAAAAATATATGTACATATATAAATATATAACCACTAAATATTTCTATATAATATCCATATAATTGAACATTAATTTATTAATGTATATATAGATACACAAAGTGATATGGGATAGCCCAATAGTCCCAACCCAACAAGCCATCAACCTCAGAGAGGGCCCTCAAGCGCACTTAACATGCACAATCCAACATTGCTTCTAGATCTAATTGGGCCGGATCACTCGACCACAACTGTCTGGTCGAGTGGATTATTTTTGACCGCCCTCAATGGGAGGCTTTAGGTTACTTGGTTCGTTCAACCATCCCTATGGTCGATCGCCTAGTCTGTTTGATGATTGTCGACCAGAGTGTTCACTCTGGCGTTGACTTATATCCTGGCCACATTTCATGCTCTGCAAGCAGCGTTTCTCCGCATTAATGGTATGTGCTACCTAATATAGCCTCTACCACCAACTCTGGCAGGGAGGCGCACCTCCAGAGTATTGTTCACCCTAAAAGTAAGAGATAATGCTATCTGAAATAATACTAGGATTGGAAATACCCAATAACCCCCAGGCAACAATAGGAGTCTTCTGCGCTTAATAGGTGCATCTTGACATATCATCCACTAGGAGAAGGCTATAAATACCTCATTGCTAGCCACATTCTAGGTAATGACATATACACTATACGCTCTTACCCTTCTATTCGACTACCTTATTTCGACCATAGCTAACTTGACGTTGGAGTGTCATCATCGAGGGTACCTTGGCTTGTTTAATGTTTGCTGTTCATTGCAGATCTCAGACCTCAAAGAATATCACTATGGGATTGTTCAACCTTCCTAGTCGGATCAGCCTAAACAACACCCTTTTTACTAAATACGACTTTCAACCTCATCATTTTGGCACCGTCTATGGAAAACTTGAGATTGCAACCGAAAAAATGGTGAATACAAGAAGAGTCGCATCTGAGAGGAAGGATAATAAGAGGTCAGCATCTCCATCTCTTCTTCCACCCCAGCAAGGTTTGTATGCTCCCGGCCATAGCGCCCCCAGGAGCAAGTTGTTACTTTAATCATGCTTTAACTGATGCAACCAATAAGTGAGTAGATATCTACCTAAATCTCTGCTTAACTTTTAGTTGCATTAAACAGGCACATCATCATACCAGCCCTAGTTGGTAGTGCCACTCTGCAACCACCTTCACCAGAAGAAAGTTTTTCCCGGGATAGCCATGGTTGCCAAGAGTCTAGGTAGCCACTAGCTAGATGAGATGCTAGCCCTAGATGCCCCTGTGGAGAGAGGGGGTGACCGAAACTAAGGGAGAAAATTATTGACTCCAAGGACCACCACATTCGACCTAATCGAGCCTAATAGCACGATAGGATCAAACGTTCTAGACACGACCAACACAAAAAAGTGGATAAATCTATAGATCTGTGGCCCAACTTATTCGAGCCCCATAACGCGTGCAAGGCCTTATTTTGATGGAAACATTACTCAAGCTGATCGGCATGAGTGGGAAGAAGTCCCCACCAAGTGCAACAATTAAACAGAAACTTTGATGAGATCTCGAAGAGAAACACTAATAGATTGCTCAACCTAGAGGTCCCCTAAAGGTCTCATTAAGGGAGAGGCTCCCTTTTTATCCAAGAGATTATTGATGAGTGCATTATTGTCGATGCCAAGATCCCAATCGAACTTTTGAGGTACTATGGGTCGACCAACCCCAATGCACATTTGATGCAATTCGAGTATGATACATGTGCACAGGCACAACAAGCACATCCATGCTAAGATGTTGGTGACCACATTCTAGGCATAGTGCTTGATTGATTTGTTAAGCTCGAGACCTCATTGATATACTCCTATGATCAATTTTGTGATAAATTCCTGCACTAATTTGCCAATCAGAGAAAGGCGAAACTCCCCCACATTCTCTTCCACATTGTCAAGCAAAATAAGGGGGAGTCCCTCCATGATTTCTTCATGAGGTTCAACACAGAGGTTCTGAAGATAGACAACCCTAAGATTGAGTTTCTGATCGAAGATTGAGTTTTTGATCGACGTGCTGTTCTTGGGACTCAAACATAAGGAGTATGCTAATGCTTTGGTGCCTGAGCACCCAAGGTTGATGGAGGAACTGCTCGACCTGATTGAGAGATATATGATTTAAGAAAAGATGAACAAGTTGAAGTTTAGAAACTCTGAGGTCAATAAAAAGAAAAATAAGGAGAAGGATGACCAGAAACATAGAGAAAGAGGTCAATCTCCAATAAAGTGTTTCCACGACTACACTCTACTAAATATTTCAAGGAGAGAGGTCTTGTATGCCATTCAACATGATAATTTCCTCAAGAAATTGAAGAAGCTGATAGAGACTGAAGCAATGAAAAAACTAAAGAAGTATTGCCACTTTCATAAGTAGAAAGGGCATGATACAGATAAATGCTTCAATTTCTGAGATGAAATTGAGAGGCTCATTAGGTAGGGCTCTCTCAAAAAGTATGTGGTTGTGGAGATATAGGCTGAAGGGGCCAAAACTGACTGGACTCCCTGTAGAGAAATGTTGGTTAGCTCAAGAAGGGAGGACGAAGGAAAAAAACTCATCCACAAAGATCACCCACCCATTTAAGGAGTAATTGAAATAATTGTGGGAGGTCCCACTGGGGGGACTCAAAGGCAGTGAGGAGGCAGACTTAGAGGAGGCTGGAGTTGACCAAAGCCTTACCCGTTGAAACGACATTCCATCTATTCATGAGCGTTGATCCCATTCCTTTCACTAATGGTGACTTGGCCCACCTTGAAGGAAAGAATATCAACTATAAAATCGATTGTCCCAATGGTAGTCTCTGTTGAGATTATCAACTTTGTAGTGAGAAAGGTTTTAGTTGACAACGGCAACTCAACCAATATTATTTTTCTCTCTAACTTGAAAAGAATAATTTTAGGGCAGCTAAAGTTTGAACTTGTGCGCACCCCTCTAGTTAGGTTTGGGGGGTCAGAAATCATTCTGGAAGAATCCATCAATCTCTTGACGTCATTTAGGAAGGTGCCCAAAAGAAGGACTTTGATAGTGAACTATCTGGTGGTTAACGCCATATTTGATTATAATGTTATCATTGGTCGACTAGCTCCCAATAATTTTTGTGCTATTGTCCTGACCTATCACATAAAGATCAAATTCTCAATCTCAGCTAGCACAAGTAAACTGTTGTGTAACATCAAGAAAATTTGAAGGTGTTACAATATTTTGATCAAGTCAAGCAAGAAAAAAACTTAAACCCGAGGAGGTTCAAGCTCACAAGAAGAGAAAGTTGAAGGATACCTAGGTGGAGCCCATTGGGAAATTTAAACCTATTGAGTTGGAATAAGGGAACCCTATTAAGACAATTTAGATTAGGACAGATATGGGCCCTCACTTGGAATGTCTTATGGTCGATTTCCTAAGGAGAAGTATTGATATCTTTGCTTGGAAAGCATCTGATATCTAGGGAATCAACCCCAGTATGATTGTGCACCGCCTCAATATCAACCCCTCATACAAATCGAGCAAGCAGAAGATGATGACATTTAATGCCGAGAGGACCTAGATCATTGAAGAGAAAGTCACAAAACTCTTAAATATAGGTTATATTGTAGAAATTCAATATCCATTTTGGCTTTGTAATATTGTACTCGTCTCAAAGAGTAAGGGATAATGACGCATGTATAATGATTTTACAGATTTGAATAAAACTTGCCTTAAGGATCCTTACCCTTTGCCTCGAATAGATTTATTAGTAGACTCCATTGCTAGTTGCGAGTTATTGTGCATGATGGATGCATTTTAAGGTTATCATCAAATATTCATGGCCCCCAAGGATAAGGATAAAACTTCTTTTGTGGTTCTCAATGGAGTTTATTGCTTTTTGGTCATGTCTTTTGGACTTAAAAATACTGGAGCAACCTACCAGCGATTGGTCAACTTTATGTTCAAGAATGAGATTGGCAAATTGATGGAGGTGTATGTCGATGACATGATTGTGAAAATAGAAAAGGTCTAGGACCATTTGCCGGACCTCAATCATACTTTTACAATATTGAGAGCATTTGGTCTAAAGCTGAATCTAGTACATTTAGGGTTCAATGTGGTAAATGTTTGGATTATATGGTCAGTTAACGGGGCATTGATGCCAATCTACAGAAGATTCAGGCCATTTTGGACATTTCCCCTCTTTGAATAGTCAGAGATGTGCAGCGGCTGGTTAGAAGAATTATTGCCCTTAGGAGGTTTATTGCGTGATTGGCAGATAAGAGCTTACCTTTCTTCAAACTTCTCAAAAATATCAAGAATTTGGGTTTCCAATGGAATAAACAGTGTGATCAAATGCTGCTCGAGTTAAAACAGTATTTGTCCTTACCCCCAATACTTGCAAAACCCAAACTCAAAGAGGTCCTTCACATATATTTGACTGTTTCAGAAGCGTCAATCAGCTTGGTCATAGTCTCGACCAGAGATGGAGGCCATCGATTAGTTTAATACTATAGCAAGTCACTCCAGAGACTGGAGCACAACTACTTGGATATTGAGAAATTTGCCTTAACACTGGTCACCACGGCTTGAAAGCTATGTCCATATTTTCAGTCCCATGCCATGATAGTGATGACTAATCAACTATTGAAGTAGGTGTTATCAAAGTCAGATACCTCTAGAAGATTAATGAAATGGGCCATAGAATTGGGAGAATTTGATATCACCTTCCAGTTGAGAATAGCTATTAAGGTGCAGGTCTTGGTGGACTTCATTGCCAATGAGTCGATTTGCTAGAGAAAAAAAATGAAGCCTCTCTCACTTGGACTTTGCATGTTGATGGATCTTTGACCACATTTGAAGGGGGAGCAAGAGTAGCTCTCCATTCCCCAATAGTGGAGGAGTATGATTTCGCAATCAAGTTCAACTATGCAATCACTAATAATAAGGCAGAATACGAGGCTCTCCTCATTGGGATGAGGATGGCACTCAATCGAGATGTTGAGCACTTAGCTATGATCATAGACTCCTAGTTGGTAATAGAACAGGTCAAAGAAAATTTTGAGGCTAAAGATTCAACGATGAGCCAGTACCTGACCGAAGTTAGAAAATTATAGCAATTATTTAAAAAGTTTACACTTAATTAGGTACCTCGATTTGAAAATGAGTGTGCTAATGCCCTATCTAAATTTGCTAGCTCAACCAGCGGCACAAGAGATAGGATAATAATATTTTTGCTCGTCGATAAGCCATTGATCAGCTTACTCGAGGAGAACCTAGTGGGGAGCATTGAGGAGACAGTCTCTTTATGGTAGGATTGATAAAACTTTACTTGAATCAAAGCACAGTCCCCAAAGATAAAAATAAGGCTCGACGCTTTCAAAGGCAAGCTATCAAGTTTGCGCTAGACGAGTATGGCTAGCTATATAAGAGGTTGATCTCTAGACCACCTCTGAGGTGCCTGGATTCTGACCAGGCTCATGGAGTATTATAGGATATCCATGCAGGTATGTGTGGGAACCATTCTGGGGAAAGATCCATTGTACATAAAATATCAAGTATGGCTACTTTTAGTTGACATTACTAAAAGACTTTGTGGATTTTGCTAAAAAATGTACATCATGCCAAGTTCATTCGAATCTGCTATACCAACTTGCCATGCACATGGTCAATGTCCAAATTTCTTAGCTGTTCAACTGGTGGGGGATCGACATTTTGGGCTCGCTATTGAAGTCATCAAGTTAACAAAAGTTCATAATCATGGCGGTCAAATATTTTACCAAATAGGTTGAGGTTAAGGCTATCTTGAAGATAACAGACACAACCATCAAGAGTTTCATCTGAAAAAACATCATATGTTATTTTGGCCTATCTAAGACCCTTATTTTAGATAATGAGACCCAGTTTTAGAGCAAAAGTACTAGGAGTTGGTGCGAAGCTTTGGGCGTCACCCAACACTTTACTTCAATAGGTAATCCTCAGTTGAACGACCAGATAAAGGTGCCAAACAGAATAATTCTTGACTATTTGAAAGCCAAGATACAAGATACTGGCTCAAGCTGGGTAGACAACCTCCTCGAAGTGTTATGGGTATATAGGACAACTTTATGAATAGCCACAGTCACAACCTTTACAGTCTGGTCTATGGGTCTGAGGTAGTCCTCCCTTAAGAACTCATTCAACATACAACTCAAGTCATTCACTTTCATCTATTTAGAAACACATCAGAAAGGAAGCTCAACCTTGAGACTATCGATGAGTGAAGGTAGAAATTTTACAATACCATATAGTGCTTCAGGTTGAAGATGGCAGAAAACAATAATAAAGGGGTCAAGCTGTGCCATTTTAAGATCGGAGACCTCGTTCTCAAAAAGGTGGAAGTGTTTAAGAACATTGGGAAACTTGACCTGAAATGGGGGGGACCCTATACTGTGGTGAAGGTATCAAAGCATAACATTTACTAACTTGCTAATATGGGTGGGAATAAGCTCCCTCGCCTATAGAATGCCATTAACTTGAAAATATTCTACAAATGAAAGCACATTGTAATCATTATCACCTTCTGTGATATAAATAAATTTCCAGCAACATTGCTGCCATTGGTTTGCATTGTCATAGCTGTATCTACCTCGCATTATTCTAAGTTTCAAGTTGACCTCATAGTCGATGAAAAGCAGCTTCATCCTGCCACTCTAGTTTCAAGTTGACCTCATAGTTGACAAAAAATAGCTTCACACTGCCACTCAAGCTTCAAGTCGACCCATACTTAATGAACAAGTAGCTCCACGCTACCACATAAAGGTTTCCAGTCGACCTTGTAGTCAACGAATAGATGGCTTTACATTTCCGCATTAAAATTTCAAGTCAACCCTATAGTTGATGCTAAAGTAGCATCACGTTGCCAAAATAAAGTTCTAGATCGACCATGTAGTCAACTCAAAACAACTATATATCACAAAATTAAGGTTTTTTAGCCCAAACTATATAATCAACCTAGTAGTCAATCAACAAGTCAATTGTGAAATAATAAAAATCAAACATAAAGTTGTAAAAACAAATAGTTTGCTATGAAGATAAACTGGTAAATGTGCTTTGGCAAGACCATGCATCTCCCAACGCTAACCAAATTGACAACAAAGTTGCATTTTGGATAACTACCTTGATTACCAACTTGGTTGTCAACTATTCACCCATACAATCACAACAATAAGTAGTATTCGATGAGAAAGCTATTAAATTGATCTCATTCGACAAGAGAGATACCAAAATGATATTTTCATTCATAAAAATGATCGTTACAATGACATTGCTGTTACAAAAAAAAGAGAAAAAAGAAAAAATAGAAAAAAATAGCAATAACAGTTGACATTAAGTCTGGTTGGACCCGGCCTGGTCATCTTTTAGCTAGTCGTGATCAGGCTCCGACAATGTAAATACGAGTGGTTTGATGGCTTCAGCTAGTCATGAAGGCCCCACGACATCGCTCATGAAGTTAGTTGAGTGCAGCACGTACTGCGTGACGTCGACTTGCTCCTCTCTCAGTTGGACGGCAAGGTCTTCACGAAGGCAAATTTGCTCACCAACTCAGCCAGCCTGGCCTCGACCTCAGTCTTTTTCTATTAGGCTTCAGTCAAGGGCTCAATGGAAGAGTTCGTTACTATATCTCTCTCACCATCCCCATCGACCTCGCCCTCCTCGAACTCTGGATAAAGCTACAACTTCTTATCCAGGGTAGGGCTTATTCTGCTTTTATCTTCGGCTTGAAAAGTAAGGCCCAAGCACTCGAGATGCTTTATCACCTTATGGAATGCATCACAAGCATTATCGATGGACAGGATTACCCTTGCATCTTGAAAGATTGAGCTCAGTATGAATTATTCCATTGCCTCTTGCCGCGTCATAAGGAGTTGTCAAGAAAAGGCTACTTGAGCCTCATCAAGCGCATCTATACGGCCAATCAATCGACCAAAGGCATAGCTCATTTGCATGTCCAAGTGAGCCTTTTTTAGCAGAGAGTCCATTCGACTCCTTTCCTTGATCGCCTACACTAGCTGCTGATCCTTTGTATTCAGCTGTTCCCGGAGGTCAGCCACCTTTTTTGTTAGTTGGTCAACCCAGAGCTAAAAAAACTCAACTTGAACCTTGAGGGTCTTCGCATCCCCTTCCTCCCACAACTCTTCGCAATCCATTAGAGCTAACTCAGATCGACGGTAAAAGTTATACCCCAGTTGGCCCACTTGAAATACAAAGCGTCAATGAACAATAAATCTTTGAAAAATGAATTCGACGAAAAATAGTTGACCTCACATTTACCATATTACAATGGTAGACTAGAGCCTTGAGCACCCCAACTTGACTTAAGCTCATGAGTCTTTGCTGGTCCATGGAAAGAAGCCCAGTCACTATCTATTCGAGGGCGTTGTTGCCTGTTACCCCTGATTGTGTGATGGAGGTCGAATTAGTTACCTCCATGATGAGGTCAGGTCTGAAGCGGGGCAATTCCAGTTGAGGAAGTTGAAACAACACCCCATCGCCACGCTTGCTAAATAAATCAAAGCCCGTCATCGCTTTCGACTTGCCCTTATTGCTTATTATCTTCTTGGGCACTAAGCCTCCTTATTTGGTTATTTATCTCTCACCTTGACCCACGGGACTGCTTTGAACATGCTCCTATGGCTAAGCGGGTTGGGGATGGGGTACTTATTCGATTTGGGGTATGGTGAAAGTAGTAGTCAAGCAGGTAGAGGGGGCCGACTTTGCTATGGGGGCCTTTCATCAAGTAGCTACTCTATGGTGCTCTTCATTCCTTTATGCTTTTGCTGTAGCTTTTGCTCAATTGTGGGCTATTACTTTTTCTCAATCTACCAACAAAAGACAACAAAAACTGTTAAAATTGAGTAGAAAGATAGAAATATGCAATTGACACAATCGATGAAGATTTCTACCTACTCGATCGCCCATGGGCAAATTAAGTTTGGCCGGTGACAGGCCAACCAACACCAGACACCTCTTCTTGATCAAAATTGAGGCCTCAATTTACCCAAAATTGAACAGGTCCCGAATAAAAGTGTTGGGCTAGCTGGGCGTTTAGTTCCCTGGCATTTCCATATGCCCCCTCCACCACCCCCATGGAAT
>JACGDI010005459.1:279716-305213 GCA_014898725.1 Jacaranda copaia | reverse complement strand
AAAACATAAGCTTGTAAAAGAACTTACAGTGGGTAGCTTGAAAACTCTAAAGTGTGTAAAGGAATTAGAGAGCTTTGAAGGCAAGAACTCAACCAGAACATATTTCAACAAAAGTGAAAAATGGATGTTTCTACCCTGCCTATTTATAGGCATTTGGATGCAAAAAACCAAGCGGTAATAATAATTGCACTACCGTCTCTTGGCGCTTCGTATTCTACAATGTAACTAGTGCATTAAATGTGCATGACTGTCAAAAACCATGGTCAAGTATTCAAAAACCCCGATCCAGAGTTGAAAACCTTGGTTGAAGATGCATAACCATCATAACCGCTATTCAATTATCTACTCCCTGCTCTTTCTTATTGACAAGTTCTATTAAGACCATAAATGGGGGGGGACTCATGATATGGGATAGCCTAATAGGCCCAGCCCAGCAAGTTATTGACCTTAGAGATGGCCCTCAGGCCCACTTAATATGTACAGCCCAACGTCACTTCTGGACCTAGTTGGGCTAAATCACTTAATCACAACTGCTTGGTCGAGTGAATTGTTCTCGACTACTCTCAACAGGAGGCTTCAGGCCACTTGGTTCATTCAACCATCCCTATGGTCGACCGTCTAGTTTGTTCGATGATTGTCGATCAGAATGCTCACTCTGGCGCTGACTCATATTTTGGTTGCATTTAATGCTCTAACAAGTAACATGTCTCTGCATTAATGATGTGTGTCACCCAATACAGCCTCTGTCACCAACTCGGTAGGGAGGCGCACCTCCAGAGTACTGTTCACCCTGGAGAGCAGAAGATAATACCACTTGGAATAGTACCAGGATTGAAAATGACCAATAACCTCCCAAGCAAGGACAAGAGCCCTCTGCGCTTGATAGGGGCATCTTAGACATATCATCCACCAGGAGAAGGCTATAAATACCCAATTGCCAACCACACTTTAGGTAATGCCATATACACTATACGCTCTTACTCTTATGCTCGACTATCTTATTTTGACCAAAATTAACTTGAGCGTCGGAGTGCCCTCGTTGGGAGCACCTCGACTAGTTTAACGTTTGCTGTTTGTTGTAGATCTCAGACCTCGAAGAATATCACCGTAAAATCATTCGACATCCCTAGTCGGATCAGCCCAAACATCATCTTTTTAACTAAATACGATTTTTAATCTCATCACAAAGAAATAAACAAGAATAATATTCTTATACAAAGAAAAAAAATGAGAATTAATTAATATATACATGTTAATAATATATATTATATACATGTATTATGAGTAAATAAATACCTATAATATAATTAATAATATTATATATTATTTGTATGTATAAGCATATATACATGTTACCATATATATGTAAACTATTTATTGCTATAAATAGTAATAAATATTAGTATTTATTATATAAAAAAGTAAAAAACTATTTATTACTATACATCTTAGTATGTATATACTATTTTTTAATGTGTTTATAATATATTATGATAAAATACACCTAAAATTTAAAAGTAATAGTTATAATTAATAAATATAGTGTGTTATTATATTGAATAAATACTACACAAATATTAAATGAATAATTGCTATTTTGGTTAAATTTTAAAATGCAAAATAATAGTAACTTATACATAAGAATAGTATAATTACTTTTTAATTTGTAAATATTGTATATATATATATATATTATAGTTGAGACAAATGTATGAAAATGCATATGGTGTGGTGGTCAGTTATTTATTTGAACAAAACAAAGGTCTTGAGTTCAAATTCAAGCGGAAGTAAAGTTCAATATAATTTTTGACCCATTAAAATTAGTGATCGAAATATGCAGTCACTATTTCGATTGAATTAGTGACCGCAACAAAATTTTTAAATAATTAGTGATCGATACAAATTAGTGACTTGGGTTTTAGTGATCGATTTTGGCATATTTAGTGACTGATTTTACGGCCACTAATATCCTTATTTTTTGCAGTGATTTAATATGATACTAAATAATTTTTCAAAATATGGACACTTTATAGTTCATGAGTTAATATAATTAATAATTTTGAGTAATATAACCAATTTTAAGACTTGAAATATGATAATTTTAATACATTATGATTTTTGTGCGCGCAGTACCACATCGAGCAACAATGTTTGGTCCTTCTGTCCTTAATTGCTAAAATATATGTGTCTTGCTCAACTCTACTTTCTTCCCCTAATTTCACATCTTCTATTCTTCTATATACAGCAATTTCACAAGCCTTGTTCAAACAATAAAGCTAATAAATTCACACGCCTACTACACCAACCAAAAAATTTAATGTATTATTGATATCTTTTAGCAGAAATCATTTATAAGACATTAAACTCAGCCAAACTTCCTAATTCGCGCCATCCCTTTTCAGTCTTCAGTTGAAATATATACGTTATGTTCTCAATTTGGGATTGGATTAATTACATCCACATAATTATAGAAGAAGTCTGCAGATGAATGTTAGGGATAAATTTGGCAATGAAGAGTGCCTTGGACTGAAATTGGGGAGAATATCAACTATATTATTTAAAGAATTGATTGAAAAGGTTTCTTCATATGAATGTCAAGAATTTGGACATTTACTAGCAGTAGCTAGGACTGGTTCTTTCCACCACAAACATGTCAATTTGTAAGTAGCAAAAAATGAAATAGAGAATTAATGAACTTGTTGGAGGGTAGAAATGCTTCTTCAATATATATGAATGCATTTTTAATTGAAGAAGTTTAACGAATCTTTGATGTATATGTATGTATAAATAAATAAAAAAAATTTAAGACGGTATTGATAAATGTGATTAAATGTATATGTATGTATAAATAAATAAAAAAAATTTAAGACGGTATTGATAAATGTGATTAAAAAAACAAAAATAGATCAAGCAAAAGCAATATCTAGATTTATTAAATAGACAATAGAAATCAAGCCAAGAGAACTTTTTTCTTTCTCAAGAGGATCATGGCTGATACCAATAACATAATTGATGCTTGATACCTGGGTTGATTAGTATTATTATCGCATATGGAGAAGAACTCCTAACTCTACCTTATCTCATCAATATAGAGTTTGCTCCTATATTTCAATAAAAATCACATTTCAGAATTTTTATTATATGGAGTGATAAATATTATATATATATATATATATATATAGAGAGAGAGAGAGAGAGAGATTGCCAGGTAAAAGAAATTCTGCACAACTAATGCAATTCATGCTTTATAATTATAAGAATTCACAATAACATCAGTTATGCTCCATTTTTTTTTTTGTGTGGGCATCCATTTCTATGGACTATCAGTTCCTTTTTTCAGGATATGGTTATGTTAATTTGAATTTGATTTCTGTACTGTTGCATAATGGAGCTGTGGTAATGCATACAATTTCTAGGTACTCTTCAAGCTTTTTTACCAGGAAAATTACCTCACTAATCCCTTTTCCCCAATTTGAATAAGATGCAATCTTGACTGGTTTTAGCTTTTGTAGAAGAGAGGTTTTCTCCTGTACTCTTTGCTATATATTCTTACTGATCGAAGCTTTTGATTATGAGAAATGCAAAGAGTTGATAAAGTAAAAAAGCAAAATCTGACGCTATTTACTTTTATAGTTGAAATTATGCCACGAGGATGGTTGATAATTTTGGTTAATTAATATTGTTATCTTCATATGGAAAAGAAGGATGGTCGGAAGATGATTGAGATATAACTGAAGTAAATAATGGCCTAATCTGTTCTGCAATTTTCAATCAGGCTCATATTTTTAAACTTCAAACTTCACTTTCCCAAGTGCATGGTTGTTTTATTTCTTCTTACAATGTTTCAACGTGGTATGTATATCAATATCTGCGTCCTTAGCTAAGTCTCAAAAGATTGTAAGAAGTTACCCTCATCTGGAGGTCTAAACATGCATGTTATTTTTGGTTAGTAACGTTTCCAATGATATGAAACTGACCAGAATTCATTTGGTTTCTTGAGTTTAATAGAGTTTTAGGTTGTATTTGACATTGTGAAATTTAAACAACTTAATGTATGTTTCTTGTTTGCAATTTTGTTTCATATCAGGGCAGGCTCTTGCTGTTCTCTTCTTGTCTTTGTCTTCGGCATTTTTTTCCTGAAAAGTGCTAATGCTGGTAGAGGTGAGAGAGTTGAAGCAAACCGCGGTGTTGTAGCCACTGATGAAACGGAATGCTCTGAAATAGGAAGAGATACACTTCATCGGGGAGGCCATGCTGTTGATGCTGCAGTGGCAGCTACACTTTGCATTGGTGTTCTAAGCCCAGCTGACAGTGGTCTTGGTGGAGGAGGATTTATACTTGTCAGGCCAGCTAAAGGGGATGCAAAAGTGTTCGATATGAGGGAAATGGCACCGGGACGAGCAACCAAGGTACTTATATCAGTTAATGTTTTTTCTTTCCTCCGTGATGAACATTTCTCTGCTACAGTATTATGTTTGATTGTAGGTCATCTCCACATTTTATTTGCAGACCAGTAGCCCTTCTTCCGCTTGCTGTATAAGTTAAGAAACTGTTATTTGGATTTTAGATCTTTGGTTTTGCTGTATTACACTACAGTTTCAGAAATTAAATACATGATATTAATGTTGATGATACCCTATCTTATCCAATATTGGAGGAGTCTAGTGATTTAGAATGGTTAATAAGCTTTTCCTTCTCTCACCCTTTGGGGTGCCTTTTTCCAAGGACAAAACACTCCACAAGATGCGCGTTTCTTGATGTGGTTAGACCTCCATATTGGTGACAGATTAACTTAGTCGTCATCAAATGTTATTTTGAGCAGTTTACTCATCTTTATTCAATTATCCTAACTTTTACTTGTCTTATTCTAGGATATGTTCTCTAACATGAATGAAACTGAGTGGAAACTCAGTCCTCTGTCCATAGCTGTTCCGGGACAACTTGCTGGTCTCTACACAATCCACAAACAATACGGGAAGCTTCCATGGGGATCACTTGTAAAGCCAGCTGAGAATCTCGCTCGTAAAGGTTTCAAAATTTCCCAATCTCTCTTTCAGAAAATGGCCAGAGCAGAGTCGATTATCATGGCTGATGAGGAGCTTCGGAGTATATTTGCTCCAAATGGAGAGCTACTTATTGCGGGCCAGACCATTCGTCTCAGAAAACTAGCTGATACCCTCGCAGCAATAGCAAAACATGGCATGAACATTTTTTATAATGGATCAATAGCTCAAAGCTTGGCTGGAGACATTAAAAAGGTAAAAGGAATAGTCACCAAGGAAGACTTGCAGAAATATCGAGTTATTACAAGAGAACCTTTGGCTGCTCATGTTTTGGGATATAAAATGCTTACTGTGCCACCTCCTGCTTCTGGGGGGGCAGTAGTGATTCTTGTAAGTTGATATGTTTACAGCCTTCGCAATTTTTATGGTATATATTTCCTTACAGCCTTTGCAATCTTATGGTATCACACAACAGATTCTAAAGACTCTTTCGAAGTACAATCAGAAGGATGTTCCTCCCCCACTGGCGGTGCATCGGACCGTTGAGGCACTGAAATACGCACTTTCTCTAAGGATGGATCTCGGCGATCCCGGATTTGTTAATATTAACAATGCCTTGAAATATATGATTTCAGACAGCACTGCCGAAAAGTTGAGAAACCTTATAGATGACAACAGAACATTTGATCCTCCTCATTATGGTGGCAAGTAAACAATGTTCCTTATTTTCTAAGAAACTTGAATACTCGATTTTCCTTCGTAGATGCACTTACGAGTACACAACTGAAACCGGGTTTCATTGCATATACCGTTTAAATGTACATCGATGCAGGTGGAGTCAGCTAAATGATCATGGAACTAGTCATATATGCACAGTAGATCAGCAACGTAATGTAGTTACAATGACAACCAGTATAAACACTCGGTGGGGATCAAAAGTTATGTCACCAAGTACTGGGATATTCCTCAACAATCAGATGTATGATTTTTCCAATCCTAGATCAAAAATTAGACCAGGAGCGCCTGCTAATTTTGTTAGTCCATTTAAAAGGCCTTTATCATCTATGGCTCCTACCATTCTTGAGAAGGTGAGAATTTTGCTGGCCTTTGGTTTCTTTTCATTTCAACATCTTGGTTCCATGTAAGCACGTGTGGGCCCTTGTCTCTGCTTATTTGAACCTTGAATTTCAAAGTATAAGTATGAGGGCGACACCAATTAATCAATTAATCAGTGACAGCTACTTGATTTGCATTTTGTTTGGTTATAATTTTTCTTGTTTCTCTATTGATTTTCTGCAACCTATTTCTCAGGGCGGACGGGTAAGGGCTTGCATAGGTTCGGCTGGCGGCATGCTAATACCTGATGCGGTCACTCAGGTCTTACAAAACTTCTTTATCCTAAAATTGCCTTCATTTACTGCTGTCAAGGCTCCAAGGTTTTATCACAGGGTGAGTTCCCAAACCACTTTCCATCATCTTTCATAAGTTCTTGTTTAGTCCTTTTGCTTCAGGATTCAGGATTTCAGATTTCATGGGGTTGGAGGATATTTGGGAGCTTATAATTAATCACCAAGTATTTGGTAAAAAATTTTAATGAAAAAGAGCTTATAAGTTTTTAAAACAAAATGTTAGAATCTTATAAATATATTTTTTCTTTTATAAAGTAAGAAGTTCCTAATTTATTTTTAAGTTTTTTGACAATTCCTTTAATTTTCATATGAATTACAAAATTATTATTACCAATATCTTATAAATTTCAAAATCTTATTTTATCCAAACAGTTTAAGAGTTTATCTTTAGTATATCTTGTCAAATCTTTTTAAATAAATTTAGCCAAGTATCATCAAAAACTCTTCAATTATCAACAAAATCCTGGATATAACTAGTTCTTCATTTCTACACTATAACTGCAATGCATTTTATCACAATTTTAATAGATTTTTGTTAATATGCAGCTCTATCCCAATGCGCTTTTGCATGAGAACTACTCATCCGGCAGTGGTGATCGGTATGCGTTTTCTTCTGAAATATTAGAGGAACTGAGAAAGAAGGGGCATCACTTGAGAAAGGCTGCTTCTGGAATGACTACATGCCAGTTTGTGGTTCAAAATTTGGAGGGCAGAAAAAATGGTCTGCTTATTGCTGTTAGTGACCCAAGAAAAGGTGGGTTTCCAGCAGGGTATTGATGTCAATTTCCCTCCTATTTTTTTGGGCTTCTCTTGTGGGCTATGGAAGGGGGTGTTGATTGTTTGTGTTAACTAAAGAGAAGAAAAAAAATGTAGAACTGTAAATTAAATTTGACACCTTGATGCAAACTCATTGCTTTTGTGCTTAAGCTTTATAATTTGCATGTTAATGTGCAAGGATTTTGACATAGATTAGTTGTGCCTAATTGTATTTTATTATTACCTTTTAGGTGAGATTTTGCGACACATTATTGTACATAAAAAGAATTTTATAATGTTTCTCACATGTCTAATTGTTATAATTTATTTATTTGATACATTTTTTTCCTTTTTTTTTTTAAGGGATCCCAACTGAACTTATTTGTTACATTTATTTATCACACGCAAAAAAGACATGAATTGTAACTATGGAACCAAGATTGAATTTCTCTAGTACATATCAATTTCATTCACTAAAACAATGAAAAAAAATAAAATTACTTAAATATTGTGAATAACAACTTATAATTAATCAATTTTATTTGTGTCGACTTTTAATGATGTGTCAATTGTTGAAAGTGTAATGGACGAAAACATAAAGCATAATAGTTTTAATAGAGATGAAGTAATCATAAAAGGATACAAATTTTTATATAGTCGACATTCAATTGGTGGAACCTTTTTAATTGAAAATATTTGCATTGTTTTTGAAATAAAACTAAGAAGTTTATGACAATGGTTAATTTCAAAACAGTGCCAAAGTGTTTTAAGATGGAAAAATAACATACATAATCTTTTTCGCAATAACAAATTAAAGACAAAGATGTTTAAATAACTTTCTATATTTTACATCTATAACTATGATCTTTAAAACTCTACAAAACATAACTTAATGTTATCAACCAAATCTAGAAAACTCTACAAAGCATAGCTTGCAACCAAATTTTGATATGAGATAGAATACAACAGCTCATATTGTTTTCAACCACATTTAAAATATAGAACATTTTTAAGTAATGACAATTTATTTCCTCAAACTTATTGATGCTGACCTAAATCAACACTAATAAGATCACATAAATCGACACTAACTATCACGAACTTTTCTTTTTCAACCTTTTCCCTATCGATAACCCGTTATGTTAGGTTGTGATTAGTATTGGTGTGATGTGTTAGAATTAGAATAAGAAACTTGTAGAAAAATAATCAACATATTTCAAGTTAGGATTTCCATAAGGTATAAATTGACAACCACTTTTAATTTCCCAAAGAAATTTAGTCTTGAGAGTTCTCATGTCATCTCCTATTTGGAAGAACTTCCTATTCTTGCTTGAATTGGGGTATCCTCTAACTTTGAGCTTATATCATAGAAATGTCCAAATCAAGAACCGGTTAATTAAGTTTGCTCCATAACATAGGTAATTTCTTATATAGAAATTTATCAATTTACAAACTAGACTTAACCTAATAATTCGATTTATTTTAAAAAATATTTTTTCTAAATCCATCCAATTCCTAGATTAGATTTACTATCCATATCAGGTTGCCAAGGGCCACAAGGATTGTAGCCTTATGACCTATATAAATTATAAAGTCCACATCTTTATGATTTTAAGTTTTTCTTCTTGTTCATCTCTCTCTCTCTCTCTCTCTCTCTCTCTCTCTCTCTCTCTCTCTCTCTCTCTCTCTCTCTCTCATGCACGCGCGTATTCTTTCCAGTATATTTTCAAATCCAAAATTTTCATTAATATCATCTTAAATAATTTTGGTCCTCAAACATATCTACTTATTTGTTTTTTGTACCTAAATAATTTTGAATTACACTTTTGATTCTCAATCTGCCATTTTTTTAACAATTTCTATCCTTGCTGTTACTTGTGGCGTTAACACTAATGAAAAGTGGTTATGAGACAACTCTTGCATGGAAAACAACATATTTCTGGGCACTTCTGTCTACTTAATTTGGTTACATCTTTGCCATGTTACCATATCTTGTTTACAACTGCCACGAATTGCAAAAATTACAACAAATCAATTATCAGCAAATCCATACCCCTCCAATAGCTACTAGAAATTAAAAAATTTGAAGTATCAGAACTAACCAGTAATAAGATATAGCAAAAAAAAAACAATAATTCAAGAAAAATTAAAAAAGAGAGTGACAAAGATAAGAACTCTAATGGCATGCTCTCATGAATTGATGAAGAGGAGGATAGGACTCTTATTTTCTGTTATGGTTAAATTAAATGGCTTATGTGCTTATTGTTACTCTGTTTATCTTTGCTTATTTCATTGGGTATATGCAACCAACCCACTCTCCTTACATCTAATTTAATGCTTCATTTCCCTTGTCACTAAAGTAATACATATGTACTATTCAATTATAATTATTTTAAATAAGCAAGAATACTAGAAAACTATTTAGTAAATTGCTTCATGTTGTTAGGAGCCACTAGCATTATATAGATGCATATTGTAGCATAAAAATTGGCTGCAAAGCACATTAGAATGGTAGAGTTAGTTGCACAAACTGAAAGAGTATACCCATCTAATTTGAACTGCTAGGGCAATCTTGTATAGATGGTACACTTTAATAAATATGTTGATCATTCAATTTCACTTGTGCTCACTTGGGTATGATAAATTGAACTTATTTGGAATCTATGGAAGATTTTATGGAAAAATAGGAAGTTAAGACTTAAATTTTTGAGGATTTAGGTCTTGGAACTTAGGGGAGAACTTAGGGTTTAGTCCATTTTAATTGTTAAGAAATGCATTTGTATTAGGACTCAACATATTTTAGTTGATAACGAGCTAAAAACTAGCTCCTACAAATAGTTACAAATGGATAGAGGAGAGACTACATAGGTGAAGACTTGTCTCTATGGTAGCCTTTTAACCACTAAGAGCACTAGCACATCTACAGCAATTTGGTGCTAAGCTTAGCTTTTGTTGGAACTTTGTGAGGCCTTTCTAACCAAATTTGGATTAATGTTGTCCACTGGAATGGTCTCTAACAGCTATTGTATCCACAACTGAGTTTGCATAGACAAAGCAAAGTCATCATTCAGAAAATATTTGGTTGCATCATTATCATCATAGATTGATAAAATATCGAGCTTTAACTCCACAATTGTAGTTGTATGATTGAGCAAAACATCCATTTATTTTATAGTTGCTAGGAGTGTGCACATATCAATGCATTTGATAGATAAAACAAAGTCATCAAGAAGAACTAAATTGACATTAAGATTAGAGTGGGGGTGGATGGGGTTGGTAGACAAGGAGCCATGTTGGCCGAGGGGGTTTTTGGTGGAGTCTTCGACCATCTTTGTCAGTCCAAATTGATGGCACTACATCAAGGCTGCAAAAGCTTGATTGAGGAGAAATTGAGGACTTTTTTGTAACATTTTGAGGAGGCCACATATGTCTTTCTGTGTGTCTATGTGTGAAGTTTTGAGAAAAAATTGAGAATCAAACAATATTAAAGTTCAAAGTAGGTTTAGTCAATTTTGTTTGAAAATGAGAAATAAATGAAGTCAACAGTTGGTCTTAAGTTTTTCATGCAAGAGTAGTCATGTGCATGTCACATGACCACTTTCTGTTAACTTTAACACTGCAAGTAATGGCAAAGACAAAAATTATTAAAAAAATGACATATTAAGGACCAAAAGTGTAACTCAAAATTATATGGAGACAAAAAGCAAATAAGTAGCTATATTTGAGGATCAAAATTATAATTTTCCTTCACAAAAGAGGGGTGTCTATTCAGGTGGGTTAGGTGGGTTTGCGTTGGGTTGATGTATGGGCATAACATTAATTTTCTCAACCCGAACCCAAATCAACCCAATGTCAACATGAAAGTACCCAACCCTAACTTGACTTAATTCTTATCATGTTGAGTTTCGGTCATCTTGATTTCTATCAGGCTGGCCTATCAACCTAAATCCACCTAACCTAACTAGTTAACTTGATTTGAAATAGTTATTTTTGAACAATTTTTTTTTAAAATTTTTGAATATTTTTTCTTGTATTTTTAACTAAAAATGCGAAGTCACATCAATCATTCCATGTGGTTTTTTAAAGTACCAATTACATGGTTGTCTTACTTTTCCATATAGCTCAAAATTTTTTACCAACCTATATTCGAAAAAGGTTTAGGATATATTAATACCAAATGGAGAATTACAAGTCATGAGAGTTTAAGGAAAAACTAAACGAGGAAGTACTGACTTCCCTTACAATATTAAAATTAAAATAAGGAAGAACTAATTTCCCTTATAGTGCATTCATAAAGGGAAATTGTTACAAAATCTACAAATAAAATGGAAGCTTGCACAACAAAGAAAATTTGCATTGAAAAAGTTAGATCAAGTTTGAATTGGTGAGCTGTTTGACTTTCAATTGGGTCTAGAATAAGCCCAATTAAAAATTACAGCCTCCAATACAGTGCAAGTTCGAATCTCCATTCCAACAGAAGCAAATGATACAGGCATCCGAGTGAAATCCAACAACATATATTGATGATTTCCAATAAACTGATTTCACCTCCAACAAATTGATGCATATTTGAACAAAATTCTCCATCCCATGCAAAAACAACTAACAACTAGATGACTTCCAATTGGCACCAAAGAAATGGGAACTTAATAAAACTTATGCCAATCAAAATAAGCACAACATAGTCTAAACAAGGTCAACATTGCAACCATCTTGAAGACCAAAATCACAACCATCAATAGAATTCCAACAGGATAATCTAATGAAGCCACATTAAGCATTCTGGACTCTAAAACTAATCATATTACTAAGAAAAAAGGTTTCCATTATGTCAAAATAAGCTTCAATAGATAGCTAACAATTTGCATCCTTTTTCCCAAATGTTGAATTCAAAATATGTTAACTAGTTACAACTATCAATTGAAGTTATAGAGGGCATCAACAAAAGATCCTACGAGCTAGCAAATTGATTTCACACCTAATTAGTAATTTCAACATACAACTGACCTTATAATAGAACCTTTTAATCAAAAAAGGAGCTAACTAACAATCAAAACATTCAACAATTGATCTGGAAACTTTAAACCAACAATATCTCTCAAAATATCAAAGCCAAAAATAGTACATTATGCAACACAAAGCTTTGAGTTGATGCAAAAGGATTTTATCAAATTGAAAAACCTGATTAGCAAAGAACTGGAACATAGTCAAAACATTCCATTCATGGCACATCAAAAGAAATCGAGCCATTCCAAGCTTTAACATCTCCATAAATTTAAAAACAACATCAATATGAAAATGTCTTGAATTTTAAAATAAAAAAAAAATAAACTTTGCAAACTAGTGCTAGACTTCTAGTTTAAAGTTTGCATCTTCTCCGTGCTACTTTGCATCTTAGCTACTCGAAATGTATGAATAACAAGGACAAAAATAGTTAGACAAAATATGAAAACTTATAAACTATGGCAATAAATAATAAAAAGTACACTAAATATGCTAATTTAAAATTTTAGAAGACCATAAATGTCGGATGAAGGTAATGTGGTACCTGACTTACCATCATTGTCATCATTCTCATTCATGCTCAAACTCAAAATATTTTCCATCAACTCATCTAAGTTCAATGAAGCCAATTCTAAAGCAAAAAAGTTAAACTAATATAGTAAGTCGACATTTAGAACAAGAACTCTACATAAATGAAAAGGAAAAGGGAAAATCAATAGAATCTCTTACCTTTTTGTCCAAACAACCAATCTCTACAATAAATAAATGTTTCTATAACATCAGGCTTCGATGCACTATGATATTGATCCAAAACTCCACCACCCATGCTAAAAGCCAATTTAGAGGCAACTGTAGATATAGGAACACTCAAGATATCTTGAGCCATTTGTGCAAGCTCAGGATATCTATATTGATGGGCTTTCCAAAATGAAAGCACATAATGTTCACATTCATATTTATTAGTGCCTTGTCTAAGTATAGATCCAGTTGAGATTTTTGTGCACTTGTAGCAAATTTTTCACTTTGAAATGATTTAAACTCCTACGCGAATGAAAGAAATGAATAACTACTTAATAACACAATGATAAAGTAAAAAGATAATATTTTAATACAAAGACATAATCTTAAAACATTATATAATACCTTCAACACATCATTGCAGTTTATGTTTTGAGCATTATCATTAGAAATTCCATAAGAACCTGAAGACGTATTGCTTGGAGACGGCTTAGTAGAAGCCCTCATGTATTCTTCAAACAGAGAAAATAGTTTAGTCCTAACCCTTTCTAACTCCTTAGAACCAGTCCCATGAAGTTTTTTTTATAACAAAACTCAACAAATTGAAACTTGCACCTCCAATCAAACACCATAGCAATGGCTAGAAGAACATCAATATTTGTCAAACTTTACTGACATTTGATTAACCATTTGAACCATGAAAGAATCTAAAATTCCCATCTCTTGTTTTAAGGACAATTGTATTGAAAAAAAATTCTAGGAAAGTATGTATTTGCTATGGGATACTTAACACCAAAAAGAAAATTTGTTGTATCAAAAAACTTCTCAAGAAACTTGCAAATCTTTTCAACTTTTTCCCACTCTTCAGTTGACAGACTATGTATGAAATTAGAATTACTCAATCGCAAATAATTAAAAGCACAACGATAATACAAAGCATTAGAAAGCAGCATAAATTTAGAGCCCCATCTAGTGGAAACATCTTGTCTTAGAGCTTTCCCAGCTTCAAGAGAAGTTTGTGCCACACATTCAAGAAACTTCTATTTTCTTACTTGAGATCCTTTAGCATACTTCACACACTCTCTGATTGCATCAATAGATTTATCAATGTTTTTCAATCCCTCTTGCACTATTAGGTTCAAAATATGAGTACAACAATGAATATGAAGAAATTCTCCTTCACTCGCCAAAGTAACCTTTATACTAAGTTGGTTTTGCAACAAATCAACAAAAACACCATTCGCTATAGTATTATCCAAAGTTATTGTAAAAACTTTTCTCTCAATCCCCTAAATAATTAATAAGTAATAAATCTTCTCAAATAAAGCTACACCAGAATGTGGGGGAGGCATATAAGAAAAACTTAGGATCTTCTTTTGCAACAACCAATCAGAGTCTATGTAATGAGCAGTTAAACACAAATATCCATCAATTGTAATAAAAGTCCACAAATCAGATGTAAAAGATATTTTTCCAAAATAAGCACGTAATTGTTGAGAAAGCCTAGTTTGTTCCCTTTTGTCCATTCTAAGAACATCAGCTTTAGCTATATTCCTAGAAATATGTTGAACTTGAGGTTACAAATAGGTCAAGATAGCTCTAAAGGCTTTATATTCAACAAATTGAAATCGCAATTCATGCCTAATGAGTGCCAAAACAAGTAGCTCCCTAAACCTTTTTTAGTTAAATTGAGGTAGTCTAGTTATAAGGCCCTTATCACCTTGTTTTAACAAGGCTTGACCAAAATCCTATGAGTGCATTCTAGGACTTTTAGAGACATGGCATCTTAAGTTAATTGTGCCCATATGACTTTCTACACCATTTCTTGACCACAAGCTTTGTACTTACATATTAAGGGCTTCCCTTCAACACGAGGAAGCTTATCAAAGTATTGCCACCACTTTGATTTAAGCTTTCTATCATGCGAGTGTTTATTCTTTCCACTTTTTGGACCTAAATTCTTGCCAAATGGAGCAACCCCCACACTCTCTTCTATATCAATTTGAATAGGGGCTGAGTTTTGCAGCTCCATTTTGTTATTGTGAACCTGCAAATGCTAAAAACATCAAATGTGAAATCATACAATTTCGATTTCCTCACTATCAATTATTTATATGTTTTATTCTATGGTATTTTCAAAATGTATCATGTTCTCCACCAATCAATAGAAAATTGCATAAGAACAATAGAAATATGCTTACCAAATAACAATGAAATAAAATAAACTATCTTGCAACATACATTTTTACAAATTAAGCGATTGAAATGGCTAAAAAGGAAGCAAGTAGTGAATAGATAAATAAATACTAAAACTTCAACATAAACTTAAAAATATAGACTTAGCAATAGACTATATATCTTATTACTTAAAAATTCATTTCTATCAATTTAGATTATTTTAGGGATAGAAATGATTGAAGTTTTAAGTGGAAGCAAGGGACAAAATAGAAAAAACAATCTAGAAAAAGCATAATAGTGAATAACGACATGCCTACAACTTCAATTTATGCCATAAATCTCATTATTTAGATAGTTGATAAATAGACAAACAAAATTTATTTTGGCTCAATAATTTTAGACTACAAACACAAATATTGAAACCTCATGTTACAGATGATTGAAAAAAAATCATATTAGACATTTACTAAAACATACTAGATTTTACATATGCTTGAAAACATATTTGAAAAATTTAAACTCAAAGCCTCAAACTATTAGATATTTAAGGTGAATAAACTTATGACTTATAGATTTGAAGCTTGCGGGTAGGACTTGGGAGCTTAGTTGGCTTTGGCTGCCATGATAAAACTAAACGAGAAGAAAGGGCTCAACAAGGATGCTGTTGCATTTCTGATTGTTGCGGGATTGCAGCTGTAATATTTGGAAAAATTAAAAATTAAGCTCAAACTATTAGATATTTAAGGTGAATAAACTTAAAACTTTCAAACCTGGAGCCTATGGGTGGGATTAAGAAGCTTAGTTGGCTTAGCTAGCCATTGCTGTGCTGAAGCTGGATGAGAAAGAGGCTTAACAAGGCTGCCGCTGCTACTATGTTCTTGCGGGTTTGTGGTTGTTTGCTTAGTTGGCTTGGCTAGCCATTGCCGTGCTGAAGTTGGATGAGAAAGAGGTTCAACAAGGCTCCCACTACTACAGTGTTCTTGCAGGGTTGCGGTTGATTAGTGTTTTCTCTACCATGAGAGGGATTGATGGAGTTAAAGTGACTTTAGGGTTATTTTTCTCTTTGTTTGTTTTACAATTTTACCCTTTTTATCAAAACATTTTTTAAATTTTATTTGTTTAGTTTGGGTTGGGTCAAGTTGACTTTGGATTTTTATGTAACCCAAAATAAAATTTTGGTTTGTTCGTATAACTTGAAATTTAACCCAATCCACTCATTTTTTTGGGGTTCCTATTCGTATTGAACTTATTTGATCTGAACCTAGACCTACTTTGTTCGTATTGAACTCGTATTGGGTTATTGTATTGTGTCAAGAATTGCCACCCTTATATAGATGATACATTTAAAATATTAAAATTGTAATAACATGTAAAAAGTAAATGAATACTCCAATTATATTATACAATAAAATTTCAGCGCACAACTCAAATATGCCAAAATTGCTAGTTTATAACAGACTATTTGGGCTCTCTGGAGTTGCTGGTGGAGCTGGTGGGCTTTATTTTATATGGGGTGTGGAATATTGACAAGAGGAGGGCTCCAGTTAGGATGGCGCTTGTGCTGGGCTTGGCTATTCACTGGGGAGGCGCTGGCTGCACAATGGGTTGGTGTTGGGCTCAAATTAGTCCAGGCCCAGAATTTTGGGACGCCTCAAAAGGCTTGATGGGCTTGAGGAGAGGCTGTATACTGGAAGGAAGTCTATTGGGCTGATGGAGTTGTTTTCTTTGGGCTGAGAGTAGGCTTATTAGTCTGATATTTGGGGATGGGCTTGGGATTGTCTATGGGCTGATCTATTGCGCTCATTTCGTATTGGGAATGGGCAGAACGTTGGCCTAATGTAAACAAAGAGAGGGCGCTGCTTGGAATCGAATTAGGGCCTATTGGGCATGGAAGCAGAAATCTAGCTGGATGATCCAAATTCCAACATCTTTTGTAATTAGCCTTTTGTAAATTTACAAAGTGTAGTCATATAGGTTGTTCATAATAATAAATAGGATGTAGGTAGATATTTTGGAAGGAAGTTACTAACTCCTCGTTTACCCATTATCTAGATAAGATTAGTTGTATTTGAATAATGTTACATTTTTTTTAAATGAATTTATAAGGATCAATGTCTAACCCTATCATGATACATATGGATTTTTCAAAAAGAAGAAAAAGAAAAATTATACCTAAAATTAGGGCTGTAAACAAATATTAAACGGTACAGATACACTGTATTTGTATCCATATCTATTTAAATTTTATAATATTCGTATTTGTATTCGTATCCGACAAATATTTTTTAATAATATCTAAATTTGTATCCGCCAGATGTTATCCAAATTTAAGTATATCCGTATTCGATTATAATTATTATGATTATTCATTTGTAAATATCCGAATATCCGTTCACACATATGAATAGCTCAATATCTGAATTTGTTAACTTATAATAAAATGCATATTTTTTCTAATAAATTTTATTAAAAAATAATTAAATAAATAACATAGTAAAATCTAGAAAACAACAACAAACAAACAATAAAATTAGTATACTCTAAAGATCAAATAATTATACAAATCTCCCTCAAAATCAAAAGAAATAACAATCTTCAATATATAATACAACAGTCCAAAAGAAACAAAATAGAAGCTTATTTCAATACAAGAAAAATCTTCATATAGTCCAACAACACAAACATGCTTGAACTTCTCCTTTGTTTCACATTGCAAAAATCAAACACATAAAATATTTGTCAATTATAATCAAAAAGCATAATCCATATAATTATAACTTAAAGTATTGACTAAATAATTGATAAACACAATTCATATAATTGTAACTTTAACACTAAAATAATTTACCTTTTACAATGCCCAAAAATACAAAATTTCGAACTTGTACAATTAAATAAAATAATTTATTAATTTATTAATTATAAAAAAAAGTTTGGAGAGACCAGTAGCTATTGGCCCCTTCCCATCACTAGCGCCAGAGAGGCCAGCAGAAGCTGGCCTCCTGAGACTAGTTATTGTTGGTTGTAGTTGGTCGCCAATGATATGGAGGCCAATAGCAACTGGCTTGCTAGCGAGAGCTAACAAACTGCAGGCTCTTGCAACCTCCTCGTTGGCCTCTTCACAATGAGAGCCAGCAAATTTGCTAGCTCTTGCGATGGGGAGGCTAGCCCTATCACCTCCTAGCGAGAGCCAGCAGATCTGCTAGCTCCTGACTTTGGCATTGCTAAGACTAGAGCATCTTGCCGATGAGTAGTGGAGTGAAAAATACAAATAATAATAATAATAATAATAATAATAATAATAATAATAAAAGAAAGGAAAAAGAGAGTACTTGGGTGGGTGGCTGTGTGAATGAGGAAGGAAGTGAAAAATTGAAATGTAAATGGTTAATGGGAGCTAGCAGCTAGGGTTGTCATTTCACTTTTGTCTTTTACATTTTTAATTTTTTTTATATTTTATTTTAATAATTTTTATTTAATAATAGTAATTAATTTTTTAATTTTTTAATTTTTAAATTTAAAATTTAATTATTCACTAATTTGTTGTGTATGACTTTGATTCGTTTCTTGATACTTAATATTTTTGTATATTATATTTAATATAATTTTAAAAAATTAGTTTTTTTCAATTGCTATTGAATATTGATATTTAGTTTTAGATATGTAGCTATAATAAATGTTAATCAATACAAATATTCTTTATTGTTAATATTTTGGGGTTTAAAATTTATAGAGTTGTGAGATTATAAGTGCAAATTTCTTTGTCTGCAAAATAAAATTACAAGACAAGAAAATTCATACAAATAAGAATGAAATTAAAATATATCAATTATTGATTCAATCTCTAATCTAATCATCTTATTCTTCTCTTCCAAATATAATATTGAATTTAATGAGTTCCGTGATGAACACTTTGAACGTCGTGGATCTCCTTAAATTTGATTTGAAAATAAATAATGCTAATCCAAGGGTATCGCATCTTAATCTCGAGTCAAACGCCAAAATATATGATCCCCGCGAAGAACGCTTTGAACACCATGGATTTTCTTAAATTTGATTTGAAGAAAAATAATGCCAATTGGAGGGTTTCGCACCTTAATCTTGAATTAAATGCTAAAATATATGAGCTTCGTGAATGCCTTAAACATCGTGGATCTCCTTGAATTTAATTAAGAGAATTGTTAGACTCCTTCAAAGCTCTGCTCACTTGCTGGAATTTGTATTGTGTGTTAAATGAGTTTTGGCCACCTCGTTTATATAGATGTTTGATGGAAGACTTCCACATTGATTGAACTTCTTTGATGATTATTTTTTTGATAAGATAATATCAAATATTAAGAGATAATATCAAATTATCAAAATCAAATATCAAGAGATGCTACCAAATATCAAGAAATAATATCAGATATCAACAAATAATATTAAATATATTTGATTTGATTGGTCTTTTGATGCTTATCAATATTTGATATGAGTATAAAATAAACCAAAGTATTAATTAAAATTAACTATCTTTTGGAGTTAAATTTAATAAATTTCAAGATAAATAGAAAATTTTGAATTAATAATTAACATATTATTTTACACGTCTCACTTCTCAATTGGCTAAAAATTGATATGTCTACAAATGCTCATACTTCAAGATTTGGTGAAAGATGTGCAAATCATCTACAAAAGAGGTAAGACTTGAAGTATTTGAGAAATTTTCATTTTTCACATGCGTATGCAATAAGAATATCCTCAAAGCATTCCTTGAGCTATGCTACCCAATACAAGGGTCAAGTTATAACATAATTAAAAGTAAATATCCTTTTGAGGAGGGTGCCGTACACAGTTTATACTCACACAGGTTAGGAGTAATATATAGATTAGGCTCATGTGTCAAAGAGCATATTTAACTTGAATAAATATTTTATACTTGTGTCAAGGAGTTCACTTAAATTTGATTGATAATTTATACTCACATTAAAGAGTTTATTTGAGTTTGATTTAATGGACAGTTTACACTCTTATCAAGGAGTACATGGGAAGAATTTGAATATTTAGATAGTTTATGCTCATACCTAAGAGCCTTATAGAAAGTTAAAGCTCATATCAAAGAGCACATGGGTGGAATTTGAATATTTGGATAATTTATGCTTGTATTTAGGAGCTTTATTGATAGTTTAATCTCATATCAAGGAGCATATGGGGAGACTTTAAATATTTAGATAGTTTATACTCGTATCTAGGTGCCTTATTGAAAGTTTCAACTTATATCAAGGAGCACAAGGGGGAGAATTTGAATATTTAGATAGTTTATACTCGTATTTATGAGCCTTATTGATAGTTTAAACTCTTATCAAGGAATACATGAGAAAACTTTAATTTAAAAATTTCAGATAGTTAATGCTTGCATCTAGAAGCATTTGAAATTTGAAGACATGGGCTTTGGATTTGAGGACTGGAAGATTTGAATTTTTGATTTAGAGACTTAAAAATTTGAGTCTTAAGAGTTAGAGACTTAAGGTTTTGACTTGGAGGCTTGAGTCTTAAACGTGAAAGACTTGGAGACTCAAGTCATGGATTTGGAGACTTGAAAACTTGATCCATTGATTTGACGACTTGGAAACTTGAAAATTTGAATTCAAATACTTGGGGAGTTGAGAATTTTAGATAGTTTATACTCTTATTAAGGAGTATTATTGATAGTTTAAACTCTTACCAAGGAGTATTTGTGATTTGAAGATGAAAATTAATTGCCCTCAACATCTTCATCATCATCAGCATTACTTGAGTCTTCTTGTTCATCAAAATTCATGCTCATTTCAATATTATGTGCACAATTTTCCAAATCTACAAAAGTTTTTGGTTTAATTTCTTGAAGTATGTAGCAAAGACTCCAATCCATTCCTTGGACGCACATCTCAATAGTTGAAGCCTTTGATAATTGATCTTTACAATTAAGACTCAAATTTCTCCAGCAAGTGATGTAGTCAATGATAGGTTCTTCTTTCCATTGGCAAGAGTTGGTGAGTTCTATTATGCTAATTGTCCTTCGAGTGTTGTAGAAACAATCGAGGAACTCTTGTTCCAATTGCCCCTAACTATTAATAGAAGATGCCTCCATGTTAATATACATATCAAAAGCATCATCCTTTAATGATCAAACAAATTCCTTGACCAAATGATCTCCATATGTTTCAACATTATTACAAGTCTCGATGAAATGAGCCATGTGCTGCATTGGGTAGCCTTTGCCATCAAATTTTTGAAATTTGCTGATTGGTAACCAATTGCCATTTTCAAGTTATCAATCCTTTGGGTATATGGCTTGAAGTAAGTCATAGACGACTTTGAACTTCCATCAAGCCTGTCTTTGATAGTTTCCATGATAAACTCCTTCAATGGGTTGATGGGAATTAATCTAGTGGAAACTTTTAGTTCTTTTGTTGTAATCTCTTCATTTTTAACTGATTGCTTCTTTGAGGATGTTTCGCCTTCATCTTGAGCTTTAATTTGTTTCTCCACCCTCCACCTTGCATCAAGATTGTCCACTTTGCTCATTAATTTGGAGATTTGAAAGTCTCACTCTTGGACATGCTTTATGAGTCCTTCAATAGCCTTCGTCAAATATGCAATGTGTTCCTCCAAAGTTGTAGAACTTGTTGCCATTATCGTTGCCGTGTCTAAGGAATTTGATATTGAGTAGGGAATCAAATATGCGGATTCTTTCTTTGAGTCTCCAATAATTTGATTTTTGAATTTAATGAACTCCGTAATGAACACTTTGAACGTCATGAATCTCCTTAAATTTGATTTGAAGAAAAATATCGCCAATCCGAGTCTTTTGCATTTTAATCTCGAATCAAACGCCAAAATATACGTGCTCTGCAAAGAATGTTTTCACTGCCGTGGATCTTCTTAAATTTGATTTGAAGAAAAATAAAGCTAATTTGAGGATTTTG
Organism: Jacaranda copaia; assembly: GCA_014898725.1. NCBI lineage: Eukaryota > Viridiplantae > Streptophyta > Magnoliopsida > Lamiales > Bignoniaceae > Jacaranda > Jacaranda copaia. The sequence goes on along the minus strand of JACGDI010005459.1, from coordinate 283,178 downwards.
CACCATAGTCTTGAATCAAATGCTAAAATATATGAGCTCCATGAAAAACACCTTAAATATCATGGATCTCCTTGAATTTAATTAATAGAATTGCTAGACTCCTTCAAAACTTTGCTCACTTGCTAGAATTTGTATTATGTGTTGAATAAGGTTGGGCCACCTCCTTTATATAAATATTTGATGGGAGACTTCCACATCGATTAAACTTCTTTCATGATTATTTCTTTGATAAGATAATATCAAATATAAAGAGATAATATCAGATTATCAAAATCAAATATAAAGAGATAATACCAGATATCATGAAATAATATCATATATCAACAATAATATCAAATATATTTGATTTGATTGGTCTTTTGACACTTATCAATATTTGATTTGAGTATAAAATAAATACCAGAGTATTAATTAAAATTAACTTCTATCTTTTGGAGTTAAATTTAATAAATTCCAAGATAAATAGAAAATTTTGAATTAATAATTAGCATATTATTTTACATATATCACTTCTTAATTGGCCAAAAATTGATATGTCTATAGAGATTTTAGGATTTAGAGTTTAAGTTTTATATTTAGATAAATTTTATTAGTTTTCTAAATTAAAAATGGTACAAATCTTCAAAATAAAATTATGAAATGGTATATTCATCTTATATTATATGTATAGAGTATAGTTAGATATTGTAAAACATTTAAAAGTTGTTTGGGTGAGTTTATAAACTCTTCAAAATATTTTATAAGATATTTGATAGCTTATAAGATGTTAGTGTTTTGAAATTCTTTTAAGGAAAATAGCTTATAAAATTATTAAAATAACATGTTAGAAACTTATAAGCACTTTTTATGAAAGTAAGGAGTTTTTAACTAATTTTTAAAATCTTAACAAGCCCCTTTTAATTTTAATCATATTAATTATAAAGTTGTCATTATTAATATCACGAGCTCCCAGATCTTATTATCCAAACACTTTGAAAACTTATTTTTAAAAAAAGAAATAGTATTTTATAAGTTCAAAAAATATCTTATAAGATGCAGGAACTTCAAAAACATCTTATAAAATGCAGAAGTTTATAAGACATTTTAAATAAGTTTAGCCAAACATCTCTTGGAAGGTGTTTGGCTAAACTTATTTAAAAGGTTTTATAAGTTCCTATATCTTATAAAATATTTTCAGAGCTTATAAGATGCCGGATTTTTTTTTTTAAATAAGTTCTTAAAGTGTTTAGATAAAATAAGATTTTAGAACTTATAAGGTGTTAGTAGTGGTAATTTTTTAATTAATACGCTTAAAATTAATGGAGTTTATTTATATCCTAAAAATAGTTAGGAATTCCTAACTTTTTAAAAAGAGCTTATAAACTCTTAATATATTGTTTTAGAAGCTTATAAGCTCATTTTTTAAAAAAAAAATTAAACACTTTTTGATATCTTATAAGCTCTCAAGCATCTTATAAAATATTTTAAGAAGCTTATAAGCTTATCCAAACATCCTTTTAATGTCCCCTTGGCTAGTTAATAATTTTAGCATCTTATTATTTTATTTTAGAATTAAAAATTTAATTATTCTTGATTTGGTTAATTGTTTTTTCTAATTATTGATTCGGTTTATGATTAATTAACATTTATAATTTTTTAATTAATATGCTTAAAATTAATGGAGTTTATTAATATCTTGAAAATAAGTTAGGAATTCCTAACTTTTTTAAAAAGTGCTTATACACTCTTAATATGTTATTTTAGAAGCTTATATGCTCCTTTTTTGAAAAAAATTTCAAACACTCTTTGATATCTTATAAGTTCTCAAATATCTTATAAGATATTTTAAGAATCTTATAAGCTTACCCAAACATCCTCTTAATGTCCCTTTAGCTAGTTAATAATTTTAGTATTTATTGTTTTATTTTAAAATTAAAAAATTAATTATTCTTGATTTGGTTAATATTTTTCTAATTATTGATTCAGTTTATGATTAATTAATATTTATAAAATGACACCAATATAAATTAATTATAAAGTAAAGCAACAATAATTTTATATTGATTAATTTTATCATTTATACATTGATTTTTCAATTTTTTTGATTTGATATTGCTTAATTATCATCATTACCGTCTATCAATTCTTCACAATCTTCATCTACTAATTTTTTTATTAATTCTTTAATTACTAATTTATACATATATTCATTTATATGTAGATTATGAAATTTCATTTTGAAAAAATAAAAATAATTTATTATGTATAATGATATATTATGTGTGATAATTTCTTTAAATATTATTTACATATTAAAATACATGAAAATAGAATATATTTTATATAATAATTTTTTAAATATTATTTATTGCATACGGATAACTTATTTAATTAAATTATGGATAATTAAATGGATATATCCAACGAATATGTATATAGAGAGGATATTAAACGGATCGAATATGCATTTACTATATTCGTATCCATTTATAATCAAATATAGATAATATATACTTAAATGGATACAGATAATAGCCCTTTAAACAGATCCAAATGCCAATAGGAGATGAATTTTCGAATGTGCATTTATAGCCCTACCTAAAATTGAAGATAACATAAAAATTAAACATAAACTGAACTTAAATGGGACTGTGCAGCAGAATATGGAGTCATGAAATTACGGAAGTCATGGACTTTAACTATCCCTTCTTTCATCGGCACCTGTGACATTCTGGCTGTCTTTTTAACTTTTCTCTTAAAACATGTGCGAGTGGGGGTGGTGGTATTAGCGCAGGATGGAAGCTTCAATGCTTTGCTTGGTCCCATCAATTTTTGAGGTATTTTTGAATTAATTTTTGGAGGAAAACGGGCCCCGCATTAACCTTTCATCGATTTGAATAAATCACAGAATTTAATCTTGACTTTTTGAAGCCGTAAGCGAAGTGTTTACTCCATTGATGAAATCCCATTTGCGCTTTATTTTTTTACTGGAATGAGGAATGAATTTTGGAACTCCAAAAGAGAGTGGTTTGACTTTTGTACACAGCAGTTTTGCCACTTTTCCTGATTGAGTTATCATCAATGCCTCACTGGTTTTCCTACGCTAAAAAGAGCGAAAAATAATTAATGCTGCCACAAAGCAACAAGGAGTCAATCAATATTGTATAATCATATCAAGAAAAGGGACTTCTGAGGATAATTTTGATATATTGTTGAAATAAATAATGGCTTAATCGATTGCTGATGTGCTACTGACTGAAAGTAAAAAGGGGCTTGCCTTTGAAAGTTAAGGTTGCGAAAATTTTTCCCAGATTTTGTTTCTTTGAGTTGAAAAAATGAAGGAGTGGGATAAACTTTCACTCTCAAAAAAATATTCCTCTTCTCCTCGTTCCATATTTGAAATTTCCCTCCAAAAATGGATTCCTCTTCTCTTAGAGAATTTCTTTGCTTTCTCTCAAAAAATGGATTCTCTTTTCCAAGCAA